>OU342736.1:18867370-19100330 GCA_910589765.1 Avena atlantica
CATCAGCCAGGAACCCATCAGACCCCAAAGTATCGCCCAAACCCATCTCCCAGATTTGCCCCAAGAACCAACATACCCTCGACAAACCGTCCGACCTATCCCAACCGTGGAAACCCTAGGACCGGAGGAAATCACCACAATCTCGGCAACTCTAGAAATTTTAACCGTGCCCAACCCAAGTTCAACAACAACAATGGTACCGCCAACACCAACACTGCCCCGAGAACTGGAAGCAATGTTGTGCCTGTAGCAGCAAAATACAAGTCGCAAGTGACTTGTTATGACTATGGAAATAAAGGCCACTATTCCAACGAGTGCCCCAACAATAAGAATGTTGCAGCACCCAATGGCAATGCCCCAGCTCAGCAACAGCGTCGTGTTTAGCCAGGAAGAAGGTTTGCCCCAGGGAATTCACTCAACCGCAATGGCCTTCTTTTTCTCATGCATGCTGAAGAAGCTCAGGAAGCGCCAGACGTCATGCTGGGTATGTTTTCTGTTAATTCAGTACTTGCATGAGTGTTGTTTGATCCTGGTTCATCGCACTCATTTTTCACCGAAGAATTTGCATGCACTAGTAAAATTCAACCAACCAAACTGAAGCATGTTATGATTGTTCAAATTCCCGGATCAACCACCAAGGCTAGGCAAATTTGCAAAGCCGTCCCTATCCAAATCCATGGCATAGATTTTTATGCAAATCTGATAGTACTCGGAACTAAAGGTTTGGAAGTAGTACTAGGGATGGATTGGATGTCCAAACATAAAGGATTAATTGACTGTGCCAAGAAAGCCATAACCATGGCCAGTACAGCCGGAATATCAGTCGAGCATATATCTGAAACCTTAACTCGCCAATTCAAGCGTACCAAGAGTATAGCCCAACCTACCATTGACCAAGTCCGGATAGTCTGTGAATACCCTGATGTATTTCCAGATGTTTTGCCCGGTATGCCCCCAGATCGGGATATCGAGTTTATCATCAAACTAATCCCTGGAACTGGACCCATAGCCTAGAGACCATATAGTATGAACCCGTCTGAGGTAGTAGAACTGAAGAAGCAACTGGATGCCATGCTGGAAATTGGATTGATTCAACCAAGTGCGTCACCTTGGAGGTCACCTGTCTTGTTTGTGGACAAGAAGGATGGAGGTAACCGTTTGTGTACGGATTATCGGAAATTGAATGATGTCACCATCAAGAACAAATACCCCTTGCCCAAGATCGAAGATTTGTTTGATCAGTTGACCGATGCCAAAGTGTTTTCTAAGATTGATCTTAGGACTGGCTATCATCAACTCAAGATTTGTGCAGAGGATATTCCAAAGACTGCCTTTACCACCAGATATGGATTGTATGAGTATACAGTCATGTCTTTTGGATTAACCAATGCCCCCGCTTATTTCATGAATCTCATGAATAAGATTTTATGGACTTCCTGGATAAGTTTGTCGTTATTTTCATCAATGACATTCTGATTTATTCCAAATCAGAAGAAGAACATGAGCTACACCTAAGGACCATTCTTGGAACCCTAGAGAGCATCAGCTGTATGCAAAGTTTAAAAAATGTGAATTTTGGTTACAGGAGGTAGGATTCCTCGGTCACATTGTATCAGCCGGAGGAATTGCCGTTGATCCTACCAAAGTGAAAGATGTAGAAGATTGGCAAGCCCCAACCATTGAAACCCAAGTTTGTGCATTTCTCGGATTGGTGGAATATTACCGCAAATTCGTAGAAGGATTCTCGAGTATCGCCAGACCCATGACCCAATTGCTGAAGAAAGACAAGAAGTTTGAATGGACTGACAAATTAGAAGCGAGTTTTCAAGAACTCAAAAGGAGATTGATTTCAGCCCCAATCTTAATCATGTCGGATATCATGAAGCCCTTCGATGTGTATTGTGATGCATCCAAGATCGGTCTCGGATGTGTGCTAATGCAAGAAGGCAAAGTTATATCTTATCTATCTCGACAACTGAAGCAACATGAGCAAAATTACCCAACCCATGACCTCGAACTCGCGGCCGTAGTTCTAGCCCTGAAGACATGGAGACATTACCTGATGGGAAACCGTTGTGAGATCTATACGGATCACAAGAGTCTCAAGTATATATTCACTCAGAAGGAGCTGAATATGAGACAGAGGAGATGGATTGAACTAATCAAGGATTACGATCTTGAAATTCACTATCACCCTGGTAAAGCCAACGTGGTAGCAGATGCCCTTAGCAGATTGCCGTGTCGCTTGAACTCCATGATTTTGAAGGAGCAACCAAGCCTGCACAAAGAGATGGAAGATTTTCGAATAGAATTAGTGAGTGAAGGATTTTTGGCTAGCATAGAACTTCAACCCACTTTGATCAGTCAGATTAAAGAGGCGCAGAAAGGAAATGCTAGTATCGACGGAATCAAGCATCGTATCGGTACAGGCAAGGTACCCGGATTCACCGAAGACGAAGAAGGAGTTCTGTGGTAAAAAGAACGCCTTTGTGTACCATCAGATTCTGAGTTGAAAGAAGTTATTCTGAAGGAGGCTCATGATACTCTTTATTCTATCCATTCCGGAGGAACTAAGATGTATCAAGATTTAAAGGAGCAATTTTGGTGGCATAAGATGAAGAGAGAAATCGGAAGCTATATCGCCAAGTGTGATATATGTCAGCGAGTCAAGGCCGGACATCAAAGACCCGCTGGATTGTTGCAACCCTTACAGATTCCGGAATGGAAATGGGATTCCATTGGAATGGACTTTATCACTGGACTGCCTACCTCTAGTAGGGGAAATGACTCTATCTGGGTCATAGTGGACAGATTGTCCAAAGTCTCCCATTTCTTGCCCGCCAAGACTACATATCAGAGTTCGAAGCTAGCGGAGTTGTACATCGCTAGAATAGTTAGTTTGCACGGAGTCCCCAAGAACATTGTATCGGATCGAGGAACTCAGTTTACCTCGCATTTCTGGAAGAAAGTCCAAGAAGCTTTAGGAACCCTCCTAGATTTCAGCACCGCGTATTACCCTCAGACCGATGGACAAACGGACCGAGTAAACCAAATACTCGAAGATATGCTAAGAGCATGTGTGTTGGAATATGGATCCAAGTGGGAAAACTGTCTGCCGTTTGCAAAATTTTCATACAACAACAGTTATCAAGCCAGTTTGCAAATGGCCCCATTTGAATTCATGTACGGAAGGAAGTGTCGCACCCCTTTGAACTGGTCGGAAGTAGGAGAGAGTCAGATTTTTGGACCCGATATCCTACGAGAACCAGAAGAGAAGGTTCACAAGATTCGTGAGCACCTCAAGACCGCCCAGTCCAGACAGAAGAGTTACACCGACAAGAGACGTAGAGACCTTGCCTTCAACAAAGGAGATTTTGTTTATCTGAAAGTGTCGCCATTGAAGGGAATGCAGCGTTTCCAACCTAAAGGAAAGTTAGCCCCCAGATATATCGGACCTTTCAAGATTTTGAACCGTCGAGGAGAAGTGTCGTATCAATTGGAACTGCCCGAACATATGTCAGCCGTGCACAATGTGTTCCATATCTCGTTACTTCGCAAGTGTCTCGAAGTCCCCGAGAAGACCGAAGTGTTCAAAAATATCGATCACCGGACCATAGAGATCAACGATGACCTGACCTATCCCGAAGTACCCATCGGTATTTTGGAAGAAGCTTTCAGAACTACCCGAACCCGAAGCATCAAGTTTCTCAAGATTCAGTGGAGCAACCACATAGAAGAGGAAGCTACCTGGGAGCGCGAAGATCACATCAGGACGGAGTTTCCCGATCTCTTCAAATCCTAGGTAATATTTTTCATCCTTTTTCAAATCTCGGGACGAGATTTTGTTTAAGGGGGGAAGGTTTGTAACATCCAAAAAATACTAAACTTGAATCATCAAACTCTAATCATAAAAATTAGGGTTAACAAAAACTTTTCTAAATAAAATTATGGAAGCATGCATGTGAGTATGCATTTCATTTTGAATTCTTTTGGACCACCTTTTTTGTGTGTTTCTTTGCTTGTAAAATGTTTCTTAGGTGAAATAAACATCATCTAAACATTTCCCAAAACTTTTCCCAAAGACAAATAAATCAAAACAAAGCTAAATGAGTGAATGGTCATTTTGACCAATTTAACTCACATGCCTACTTTGGCTGTCTCAAACTTTTAGAACCTAACAGAAACTTTTCTGGATCTTTGCACCCCTTGATTGTACTCATAACAAAGTATCAAGGCCCACTTTGTGATCATCCAGAAACTTTCAAATGCATAGTTTAAATGGCAATTCAAAATTGAATCTTTATCATATGAGAAGATCCCACTTTTTCAAAAACCACTCAAACAAGCTCAACTTTCAAAACCCAAGCATCTGCAGACTCACCAGCACCAACCTAGCACACCCACCAAAAATCTTTTCAAAATTCAAAACTTGAATTCTTGCGGCCATTTCATCAAACACCTTGCAGATACAAATCAAACAAAATCCAAACACTGTTTTGAGCAGTGAATTGAGCCTAACTTGTTCCCTCTCTGGGCACCACTAGCCTTAGTAGATCATCTAGCTAACTAAACCAAGCACTAGCCCCACTGTAAGCTTGGCAATGCCATCAATGGTGAACAGCCGAAGCCACCCTTCTCACCCCCATGTCGACAGCAAGCTAGGAGAGAAACTAGCCGTGCCAACCTTGTCTGGAAGATCACCCATGCCTCACCGCCCCCTCTCGACCAGCCATGCCTCGAAGACGTCGAACACAGCACCCAGGAACGCTGCGCCCGTGCCTCTGTCAACCATGTCGAGCATGCGCCAGAGCGCCACCCTCGACCGAAGCCCACAGACCGCGCGCCGCCCTCGCCGCGTGCATACACGATCACCACCATCCCAGGAGACCGCCAGACATCCCCGTTTGCCGCCCCATGCCGCACAGCCACCGCTCACCGTCGAAGACGCCGCCTCTTCCGCGCAGAGCGTCGCGTGTTCTAGACCAAACCACACCGCCCCTACGCGCGTATTAAATCCGTAGAGCATCGCCAGGAGACCACCAAGCGATCGCCACCACCTGCCATGCCTCTAGCAGCCCGTAGCCGTGTCGCCACCGTCGCCTGCCCATGCCGTTCGGTCTCACCGTCGCGACTATAAATAGAGGCCTTCCCCGCTCGAATTCTTCACACCATTCCACTCTGCTCTCACCCAGAACCATCCCACCTCAGTCCCGGAGCAAGACGAGCAACGCATCGCCGGAATTGCGTCGGAGCAGGCCGCCTCTGGAGGAGAAGGGCGTTGTCGATTTCGTCCACCCCAGGAGCTGCCGCGACCACCCCTGAGTTCGCCGTCATCGACTTCGTCGTTCGCCCGCCTCGCCGACCCTCGCCTGAGTCCTGGTGAGCCCCCAACGACCCCCACTGGCCGCGCTAGGTTTCTGTCTCGCCGGCGTTGCCCAACGTCGACGATGACTCTCAGCCGTTGGATTAGAACCAGATCGAACGCACCACGTTGCCCCGTACCGCTTCGCACCCCTGTCTCACTGACACGTGGGGACAGCCACTTAAACAGCCCGCGGAAGCGCTGCGCTTAGCAGGCCGGCCCAGTATCGTTTCCCGCGCAGCCCAGCTATTTGAATTTAACCTTTTCCATTTTATTTCAAACACACTTCTGTACCCAGTTTCAAAAATCAACCCAGATCGATTCAGTGCACCAAATTGAATGAAACCAATTTTGTTAGAAAGGTCTGGAAGTTCTGAATCCAACCCCGTTGGATTCAAGTCATTTGGATATATAGATCATCCATGGTAAAAATAACAAGGCAGAAGCTTTTCTGCATTCAAACATTTTTCAAATTTAAACCATAATAGCTTTTGACTTGATTCCAACTCTCAAAAATCACATTTAACCATACGTTTCATAATATATAAAATATATAGGTTTACTTATAGAAATCATGTTCACTTAATAAAAGAATGCCCCATAGGCATTTCTAGTCACTTTATGTAATTAAAATAAAAGGGTAAAACCTTATTAAATTGTGACACCACTTTAAATCATATTCCCATGGACTAAAATATGTGGTGATGACATGTGTCAACATGATCCCATGTTTGGTTTGGATAATATTAAATCTAAAGTAGTTTTTCAATGAGTAGAAATTACTTTTCTAAAAATAAAAGGAATTAAACCAAGCTTTGATCTTGTAATGTTAGTGATGATGTTAGATCATCTATAGGACCCTTTTGTGTGATGATTGCAAGTAGTTAAGTATTGTTTGGTGATTGTGTACATTGTATCTATTTATAGACGCTAGTACCGACCAAGGATACAAGGAGGAAGGAGGATTCTACGAAGAAGAAGCCGAGGAGAACTTCAACCACTACTCTGCACAAGGCAAGCTTTACTAATCAAGTTGACCAATGCAAGCTAACACTTGCAAGATACCCTACTAATTCAAGCTTATATTGACACTGATGCAAGCCTAATACTACTAGTGAATGTGCAAGCTACCACTTGCAAGATACTCTACTGATGCAACAAACCACTACTTGTTACCATGCCCACTATATGCCTTAAGCATATGTGATCATATCCACTTGATAAACCAATCCTAGTTTTACTTACAAGCTTTATTACTTTATTTCTTTATCAAGGCTCTTACTTAGAGTTTACTGGAATAAATGGTAGATACTAGAAGGATACTTGAAGGTTACATAAAGAGCATAAAATTTGGCCTAAGCTAGATAATCTTGATGTCATTCTAAGGCATTTGATTGAACTTAGTTGAAACCCCACTAGTGTACCACCCCTCATTAGTACTCACCCCCACTTGTAGATGCTAGTGCTAAGCATAAACCTTGACCAACTTTAGATGGGAATACTTGGTGAAAATGGTTATGACAACCTTGGAATGATGGATCATTCTATTGAAATGTTTTGGACATGTGTTTCCAAACACTTGATGATTTTGGTGATGAAAATGATGAGGCATGAGCCTTAGCCCTTTATAAAACTTATGGTTGTCTGGATGCGATACCATTCCAATTTTATCGTACAACCACAATACCCGAAGATTGGGTAGGGCTTGACTGGAAACTTATATACCTTAGTATTAGTTCCCTCACGGCCAAGGTCTGAGCTGAGGCTACCTTGTGAAGATTTTCCACCTGTGCAGTACCACCCAAGATGACAGTTGGTAATGGTTGGGAGGCCAAACTCACAGGAGAGGTGCTTAAGATGACAGTTGGTCGGCACACTACCCTTTCATCTACCATCGGGATTAGTTTTATACTTAAATAATTGTTATTTGGTGCCTGCGTTGAGCATGAACATTATATCAGGATCTTGTTTATTGCGAGACGGTTACTTGTTTAAGTCCGAGAATAATGGTTGTTCGATTTATATGAGTAATATGTTTTATGCACATACACCTTTGATAGATGGTCTATTCTTGTTGAATCTCGATAGTGGAAATACACATATTAATAACATTGAGGCTAAATGTTTGAAATCGAGCGATAACTCGACCTATATGTGGCACTGTCGTCTTGGTCACATTGGAGTGAAGCGTATGAAGAAACTCCATTCCAATGGACTTCTTGAATCACTTGATAGATG
Organism: Avena atlantica; assembly: GCA_910589765.1. Taxonomy (NCBI): domain Eukaryota; kingdom Viridiplantae; phylum Streptophyta; class Magnoliopsida; order Poales; family Poaceae; genus Avena; species Avena atlantica. The sequence continues at coordinate 18,874,971 of OU342736.1, forward strand.
CGAAGCATGCTGATGGGTAAAATGACTAAGACTCCATTTTCTGGTATGATGGAGCGAGCTACGGACTTATTGGAAATCATACATACCGATGTGTGTGGTCCAATGAGTGTAGCATCGCGCGGTGGTTATCGTTATGTTCTTACCTTCACGGATGACTTGAGTAGATATGGGTATATCTATTTCATGAAACATAAGTCCGAAACTTTCGAGAAGTTTAAGGAATTTCAAAGTGAGGTAGAGAATCAACGTAACAAGAAGATTAAATTTCTACGTTCTGATCGTGGAGTTGAATATCTAAGTTACGAGTTTGGCGAGCATTTGAGGAAATGCGGAATACTTTCGCAGTTGACACCGCCGGGAAAACCACAGCGTAATGGTGTGTTCGAACGTCGTAATCGAACTCTCTTAGATATGGTTCGTTCTATGATGTCACTTACAGATTTACCGCTATCATTTTGGGGTTATGCATTAGAAACAGCCGCATTCACTTTAAATAGGGCACCGTCTAAATCCGTTGAAACGACACCGTATGAATTATGGTTTGGAAAGAAACCTAGATTGTCGTTCCTTAAAGTTTGGGGATGCGAAGCCTATGTAAAGAAGTTACAGCCGGACAATCTTGAACCCAAAGCAGAAAAATGCGTCTTCATAGGATACCTGAATGAAACTATTGGGTATACCTTCTATCATAGATCCGAAGGCAAAATCTTCGTTGCCAAGAATGGATCCTTTCTAGAGAAGGAATTTCTCTCGAAAGAAGTGACTGGAAGGAAAGTAGAACTTGACGAGGTTCTCGAACCTTCTCTCGAAATTGCGAGTAGCGTAGCACCGGAAGAAGTTCCTGTGGTGCCTGCACCAATAAGAGAGGAAGCTAATGATGATGATCATGAAACTTTGGTTGAAGTTGCTACAGAGCCTCGCAGGTCAACGAGAACTCATACCACTCCAGATTGGTATGATCCCGTTATGAGTGTCATGTTGGTGGACAACACTGATGACCCTGAGACATATGAGGAAGCGATGATGAGCCCAGATTCCAATAAATGGCAAGAGGCCATGAAATCCGAGATTGGATCCATGTACGAAAACCAAGTATGGACTTTGGTGGACTTACCGGATGGCCGGAAGGCTGTCGAGAACAAATGGATTTTCAAGAAGAAAACAGATGATGATGGTAATGTTACTGTCTATAAAGCTCGACTTGTCGCAAAAGGGTTTCGACAAATTCAAGGAGTTTACTACGATGAGACTTTCTCACCAGTAGCGAAGCTAAAGTCTGTGAGGATTATGTTAGCAATCGCTGCATATTATGATTATGAGATATGGCAGATGGATGTCAAAACAACATTCCTCAATGGAGACATTAATGAAGAGTTGTATATGATGCAACCCAAAGGTTTTGTCGATCCTAAAGATGCTAACAAGGTATGCAAACTTCAACGGTCCATCTATGGATTGAAGCAAGCATCCCGAAGTTGGAATCAACGTTTTGATAAGGTGATCAAAAGTTTTGGTTTTATACAAACTTATCGAGAAGCTTGTATTTACAAGAAAGTGAGTGGGAGCTTTGTATCATTCTTAATACTATATGTGGATGGCATATTGTTGATTGGGAATGATGTAGACCTTCTTAATAGTGTCAAGGAATATTTGAATAATAGTTTTTCAATGAAGGATCTTGGCGAAGCAGCTTACATATTAGGCATAAAGATTTATAGAGATAGATCAAAACGCCAAATATCATTGTCACAAAGTACTTATTTGGACAAAGTTCTAAAGAGGTTTGGAATGGAAGATAGCAAGAAAGGGTTCTTGCCCATGTTGCCCAATACGACCTTGAGTAAAACTCAAAGTCCGACATTGGCAGAAGATAGAGAAAGGATGAGTAGGACTCCCTATGCCTCAGCCATAGGATCTCTATTGTATGCCATGCTATGTACTAGACCCGACATTGCATATGCTGTTAGTTTAACTAGCAGATATCAAAGTGATCCAGGAGTGGATCATTGGACAGCGGTCAAAAACATCCTTAAGTACTTGAGAAGAACTAAGGATATGGTTCTTTCTTATGGAGGTGATGAACAGCTCGTTGTTAATGGTTACACCGATGCTAGTTGGAACACCGATCCGGATGATTCTAAATCACAATCTGGATACGTATTTTTTTGAATGGTGCAGCAGTTAGCTAGAGGAGTGCAAAGCAAAGCGTTGTGGCGAGATCTTCAACTGAATCGGAATACATGGCTGCTTCGGAGACTTCACAAGAAGCGATATGGATGAAAGAGTTCATTACAGAGCTAGGTGTGGTTCCTAGTGCGCTGGACCCAATGTCTATCTACTGTGATAACATGGGCGCCATAGCCAATGCGCAAGAACCAAGGTCACACAAGAAGTTGAAGCACATCAAGCTATGTTTTCACGCTATTCGAGAATATATCCAAGATGGGGATATAAAGATTTGCAAAGTACATACAGATCTGAATGTGGCGGATCCTTTGACTAAACCTCTCCCGAGGGCAAAACATGACCAACACCAAACTGCCATGGGTGTTTGGTATATTACCATGTAATCTAGATTAGATGACTCTAGTGCAAGTGGGAGACTGTTGGAGATATGCCCTAGAGGCAATAATAAATGTAGTTATTATTATATCTTTGTGTTTATGATAAATGTTTACATTCATGCTATAATAGTATTAACAAGGAAACATTGATACTTGTGTGATTTGTAAACTTAATTTGAAGTCCCTAGTAAAGCCTCTATATAATACTAGCTTGTTGGTTAATAAATGACTGTGGTTTCCCTATCATGAACATTGAGATGTTATTAAACAACAAGATCTTAACGTTAGGAGAATGATATGGTGGACATACTCCTATAGATAAGCGTAGCATAAAGATCAAGTCATTTTAATAGTTCAATTGCTATATGCTTTGTGATACATAGTAATCTAATTCCTTCGACCATGAGATCATGAATATCACCTTTACCGGATGGATTCTTTGATGACATCAAACACCACACCGTAACTGGGAGGCTATAAAGGTGGCGTTGAGTGTTCGGAAAGTATTGGTTGAAACACATGGATCAAGAGTGGGATTTGTCCATCCATATGACGGATAGATATACTCTGGGCCCTCTCGGTGAAATGTCATCCAATTAGCTTGCAAGCATATGACTGGCTCACAAGGGATCACATATCACGGGAACGAGAAAAGAGTACTTATCGGTAACGAGGTTGAACTAGGTATGCAGAGATACCGACGATCATAACCTCGGATAAGTAAACTATCGTGAGACAAAGGGAAATTGATATCGTATGTAAGTGGTTCATTCGATCGCAAAGTAATAGTAGAAATATGTGGGAGCCATATGAATTTCCAGATTCCTCTATTGGTTATTGTTCGGAGAAGTGTCTCGATCATGTCCGCATAATTCACGAACCGTAGGGAGACACACTTAAGGATTCGACGTTGTTTGAGTAGTTATGGAATGATGAGAAAGAGACTGAATGTTGTTCGGAGTCTCGAATGGGATTCGGGATATCACGAGGAGATCCGGAATAGTCCGGAGAATAAGATTCATATAAGGAAAGTCTCGTTTCGGAGTTGGGGAATGGTTCTAGTGTTTTCATCGGGAATGTTCTAGAAGGTTCCGGAATGTCCGGCACTCCAGGGGGGAAGGGTACATGAATGTGTTATATCAAGTTGGTATGGTTGCATCATGTACTCGGTGTCATCGCTGATCAAAATAGAGGGTTTATTCAAATCCTAGTTTGAAAAGTCAAATGGCTAGTTTGAAAGTCAAAACGGCAGTTTTTGGAAAGAGGAGGAGGAGTGGGAAACCGAGTTGGGGAGGAGTTCCCTCCTCCAACCGGCGGCGCCCACCCAAGCCGAGTTGGGGAGGGACTCCTCTCCCTCCCCTTGGCCGGCCGGCCCCCTCCACCTATATAAGGAGGGGCAGGGCTCTCCTCCTTGACACACAACTTCCACGCCTCAAACCCTAGCAGTTGCTGCCCACCATAGCCGCCGCCGCCCCTAGGGTTTCTCCCCTAGCCACCGACTTGGGCACCTCCAAGCCCTAGCCGCCGGCTCTAGCACCTCTTCCTCGGCGTGTCTAAACCCTAGATCGTTGGGGGACTCTCTCATACTCCACCATACTCGCTCCGGCTTAAGGCGAAGCCCTGCGAGATCTCCCCTCTACTTTCGGTACCACGCCATTGTGCTGCCGGAATCGCGAGGAGAGTGCTACAACCTCCGCTGCCTGCTGGAACAAGGGAGAGGAAGGTCTTCGTCGAGTACCGAACGTGTGACCGACTGCGGGAGCGCTGCCGGAACGCAACACCGGAAGGATCGTCTACGCGATCTTGAGATCGGGAAGAGTACGACTACATCACCCACGAGAATCTGCTCTTGTTAAACACTTTGGAATCTTCGAGGGTGAGTTATTCTATTGACTTGTTGCTACAATCTAATAGATAGATCTTGGCTTGTTTGTTTGTATACGGTATAAATTTTTTGTTTTCCATGCTACGAAACCCTACAGTAGTTAAGTATTGTTTGGTGATTGTGTACATCGTATCTATTTATAGATGCTAGTACCGAACAAGGATACGAGGAGGAAGGAGGATTCTACGAAGAAGAAGCCGAGGAGAACTTCAACCACTGCTCTGCACAAGGCAAGCTTTACTAATCAAGTTGACCAATGCAAGCTAACACTTGCAAGATACCCGACTAATGCAAGCTTATATTGACACTGATGCAAGCCTAATACTACTAGTGAATGTTCAAGCTAACACTTGCAAGATACTCTACTGATGCAACGAACCACTAGTTGTTACCATGCCCACTATATGCCTTCAGAATATGTGATCATATCCACTTGATAAACCAATCCTAGTTTTACTTACAAGCTTTATTACTTTATTTATTTATCAAGGCTCTTACTTAGAGTTTACTGGAATAAATGGTAGATACTAGAAGGATACTTGAAGGTTACATAAAGAGCATAAAATTTGGCCTAAGCTAGATAATCTTGATGTCATTCTAAGGCATGAGATTGAACTTAGTTGAAACCCCACTAGTGTACCACCCCTCATTAGTACTCACCCCCACTTGTAGATGTTAGTGCTAAGCATAAAACTTGACCAACTTTAGATGGGAATACTTGGTGAAAATGGTTATGAAAACCTTGGAATGATGGATCATTCTATTGAAATGTTTTGGACATGTGTTTCCGAACACTTGATGATTTTGGTGATGAAAATGATGAGGCATGAGCCTTAGCCCTTTATAAAACTGATGGTTGTCTAGATGCGATACCATTCCAATTTTATCGTACAACCACAATACCCGAAGATTGGGTAGGGCTTGACTGGAAACTTATATACCTTAGTATTAGTTCCCTCACGGCCAAGGTCTGAGCTGAGGCTACCTTATGAAGATTGTCCACCTGTGTAGTACCCAAGATGACTGTTGGTCATGGTTGGGAGGCCAAACTCACAGGAGAGGTGCTTATACTAGGGCATGTAATTGAAAGGTTAGGATTGATTATCCGCATACTGAGTATGGTGAATTCAGGATTTGTTCCTGACAGATGTATCGAATGTTGTGGTGAAAGTGTACAATCTATGCAGAGTGTCAAACTATTCGAATAGCCGCGTCCGCGGTTATGGACAGTTGGAGTGGCCATACTTTTCCCCCGTCAGACTTTTCAAAATGACTTGTGAAATGAAATGAGACTTTGACTTGACCACAACAGGGTTGTGGCATGATATACAAGTTCCCACTTAGGTGTTATAAAACTTCAGCTAGCATTCGTTGCTTCTAAACTTAGTAGAGATAAATCTGGCTTTTGCAAAATAACCCTAGAGCCTAGTGCCCTATTACCAAAAATCCCTTTCACTTGTTAGTATTAGTTTGCCAGTATTAAAGAGTACTCATGGCTTTGTACTTGGCTATTCCCGTGGCCAGACTATGAAGAGGAGTACCTGGAGGATGGACCCCAGGAAGGTTATGACAACTAGGATCATCTCCCATCGTCAGCATTGCCTATGACCCCGAAGATGGAGCTTCGCCTACGCTACCGTTATTATTACGTATTCTGCTGCTTGAAGTTATATTAAGAACTGGATCATGAGATCCCTATTTGTGTAAGAACTTATGTACGGTGTGTAATGGATGATGTACTGTGGTATCCAATTCTGTTATGTCTCGCAAAAATGGTAATCCTGGGATTGCGATGTATGGCATAACAGGCATCCGGGATTAAAAATCCGGGTGTTGACAAGTTGGTATCAAAGCCATCCTAACCATAGGAGACCCTAGTTAGACTGGACGTTTGAATCAAAACCTTAGTTTCAAAACCAAAGAAAACAAATATTTACAAAAACCTATTCTCATTCTTATCCCTTTGATTCTTTCATGAAAATTAATGTTGCTCAAAAAAACTCTTGCAAAATACATAAAATTTTGACACACTTAATCACTCTACTAACTTACTCATCCTATATTCTTATAGATGGACGTGAAGTACATCAAGTTTTATCAGTTGGGGAATGGAGGAGACCTTATCTTTGAGAGGGATTTGGACCAGCTTTCGGAACTTCTGGAGCGTCCGCACCCCGAGTTCTTCGGAGCTCAGCTCAATGATCAAGGAGGAGAAAATCTGTGGTGGCTAATTGTTGCAAGTCTTCGAGGAAAGATTGAACCTCCCACTGCGGAAGGAATTCAGTTTACCTTAAGAGAGAACAACTGGCTAGATGGACTTGCCAGGGCCATACAGGAAGCTCTTTCCCGTCTGTGTGGGCAGAGCATCAATCAGATCAAGGGAACCTGCTTTGAGTTTTGCCCAAGGCGTGATGCTAATGGACAACCACTGGAAGCCCCATGCCACCCCGAGCTGAAGACTCAATCGGACCACCTCAGCTTCATGATGTACGATCGTCAGCAGGAGTTTGACAACTGCCGTGACTACTCCAACCACAAGTCTGCCGTCATCAAGACGAAGGATCAGACCATCGCCATGTTAGCAAAGGATCGCAAGTCTCGCCGCTGTCAGCTCGACATGAAGGAGCGCATCATTGCCCGTCTTCGCCATCATATCTCATCTTTGGAGGAGACCATCCACGAGAGAGACATGCAGTTGGAAGAAAGGGAGAATGCAGGAGAGGATCTTCGTGGAGACCCCTACTCCTATCTCAACGATGACGATGATTTTCTGGAGGATCAGGCTATGGACTTCTTCACTGATGAGGACGATTTCGCCTTCATCAATGATGATGAAAATGATGGAGCCACAGATTCCGAGGAGTAGTAGCACTTGAGCACTAGCGTAGTGAGTAGTATTCGGTCCCACTGTATCGTAGTTTCCAGAATGGTTCTTAAAACCATCTGTTTTTCTTTGTTGTGGTGTGTGTTGTACTGTGTGCTATGAATGAATGAATGAAAAGCAAGTTGCTAGAAAATCTGAGTCAAACTTTAAAAACTTTTCAAAGACCCAAGACCTTAGAAATTTCCCTCTTTTCTCACGATCTATCTCAATCTTCAGATGCCACGTGGAGGAAGTGGTTCATCCCCGGACCCGATGTTGCAAATTCTGCAAATGTTGACTTCTGACCGCGAAGCTGAAAGAGCCGAACGTCAAGCCAACCTAGCCACCCTACAACAAATAGCTCATCTTTCCCACAACAACCAAGGCCACGGAAATCAGGACAACCATGGATCTAAGCTCAAGAATTTCCAGAATACCAACCCACCTGTTTTCACTAAGTCAGAAGAGCCCCTAGACGCCGATGATTGGTTGCGAACCATGGAAAATAACCCAGAAGTCGCCGGAGTGGAAGCCAACGAGAAAGTTCTGTTCGCCACCCACTATCTAGCCGGAGATGCCACGACATGGTCGAACAGTGTTCGCGCAATGACCGGAGGCTAGATGATGACCTGGGAGGATTTCAAGGTCAAGTTTAGCAGAACCCATGTGCCACCAGGTTTGATCAAGAGGATGAGAGACGAGTTAAGAGAACTGAAGCAAGGACGGATGACTGTAGTAGAATACCGTGACAAATTCTTGTCATTAGCTAGGTATGCCCCGGATGAGATCAACACGGAAGCCAAGAAGAAAGAAAGATTCCTGAATGGTCTGCATGATGAGATGTAGACGGTATTAGTAAATATGCCCTTTGCTGATATTGAAGCCCTTGTCGACTCGGCCATCCAAATGGAAGGAAAGATCAACCAAGCCAATGAGAACCGCAAGCGTCGTATGATGCATCAGCCAGGAACCCATCAGACCCCAAAGTATCGCCCAAACCCATCTCCCAGATTTGCCCCAAGAACCAACATACCCTCGACGAACCGTCCGACCTATCCCAACCGTGGAAACCCTAGGCCCGGAGGAAATCACCACAATCCCCGCAACTCTAGAAATTTTAACCGTGCCCCACCCAAGTTCAACAACAACAATGTTACCACCAACACCAACACTGCCCCGAGAACTGGAAGCAATGTTGTGCCTGTAGCAGCAAAATACAAGTCGCAAGTGACTTGTTATGACTATGGAAATAAAGGCCACTATTCCAACGAGTGCCCCAACAATAAGAATGTTGCAGCACCCAATGGCAATGCCCCAGCTCAGCAACAGCGTCGTGTTCAGCCAGGAAGAAGGTTTGCCCCAGGGAATTCACTCAACCGCAATGGCCTTCTTTTTCTCATGCATGCTGAAGAAGCTCAGGAAGCGCCAGACGTCATGCTGGGTATGTTTTCTGTTAATTCAGTACTTGCATGAGTGTTGTTTGATCCTGGTTCATCGCACTCATTTTTCACTGAAGAATTTGCATGCACTAGTAAAATTCAACCAACCAAACTGAAGCATGTTATGATTGTTCAAATTCCCGGATCAACCACCAAGGCTAGGCAAATTTGCAAAGCCGTCCCTATCCAAATCCATGGCATAGATTTTTATGCAAATCTGATAGTACTCGGAACTAAAGGTTTGGAAGTAGTACTAGGGATGGATTGGATGTCCAAACATAAAGGATTAATTGACTGTGCCAAGAAAGCCATAACCATGGCCAGTACAGCCGGAATATCAGTCGAGCATATATCTGAAACCTTACCTCGCCAATTCAAGCGTAACAAGAGTATAGCCCAACCTACCATTGACCAAGTCCGGATAGTCTGTGAATACCCTGATGTATTTCCAGATGTTTTGCCCGTTATGCCCCCAGATCGGGATATCGAGTTTATCATCAAACTAATCCCCGGAACTGGAACCATAGCCTAGAGACCATATAGTATGAACCCGTCTGAGGTAGTAGAACTGAAGAAGCAACTGGATGCCATGCTGGAAATTGGATTGATTCAACCAAGTGCGTCACCTTGGAGGTCACCTGTCTTGTTTGTGGACAAGAAGGATGGAGGTAACCGTTTGTGTACGGATTATCGGAAATTGAATGATGTCACCATCAAGAACAAATACCCCTTGCCCAAGATCGAAGATTTGTTTGATCAGTTGACCGATGCCAAAGTGTTTTCTAAGATTGATCTTAGGACTGGCTATCATCAACTCAAGATTTGTGCAGAGGATATTCCAAAGACTGCCTTTACCACCAGATATGGATTGTATGAGTATACAGTCATGTCTTTTGGATTAACCAATGCCCCCGCTTATTTCATGAATCTCATGAATAAGATTTTATGGACTTCCTGGATAAGTTTGTCGTTATTTTCATCAATGACATTCTGATTTATTCCAAATCAGAAGAAGAACATGAGCTACACCTAAGGACCATTCTTGGAACCCTAGAGAGCATCAGCTGTATGCAAAGTTTAACAAATGTGAATTTTGGTTACAGGAGGTAGGATTCCTCGGTCACATTGTATCAGCCGGAGGAATTGCCGTTGATCCTACCAAAGTGAAAGATGTAGAAGATTGGCAAGCCCCAACCATTCAAACCCAAGTTTGTGCATTTCTCGGATTGGTGGAATATTACCGCAAATTCGTAGAAGGATTCTCGAGTATCGCCAGACCCATGACCCAATTGCTGAAGAAAGACAAGAAGTTTGAATGGACTGACAAATTAGAAGCGAGTTTTCAAGAACTCAAAAGGAGATTGATTTCAGCCCCAATCTTAATCATGTCGGATATCATGAAGCCCTTCGATGTGTATTGTGATGCATCCAAGATCGGTCTCGGATGTGTGCTAATGCAAGAAGGCAAAGTTATATCTTATCTATCTCGACAACTGAAGCAACATGAGCAAAATTACCCAACCCATGACCTCGAACTCGCAGCCGTAGTTCTAGCCCTGAAGACATGGAGACATTACCTGATGGGAAACCGTTGTGAGATCTATACGGATCACAAGAGTCTCAAGTATATATTCACTCAGAAGGAGCTGAATATGAGACAGAGGAGATGGATTGAACTAATCAAGGATTACGATCTTGACATTCACTATCACCCTGGTAAAGCCAACGTGGTAGCAGATGCCCTTAGCAGATTGCCGTGTCGCTTGAACTCCATGATTTTGAAGGAGCAACCAAGCCTGCACAAAGAGATGGAAGATTTTCGAATAGAATTAGTGAGTGAAGGATTTTTGGCTAGCATAGAACTTCAACCCACTTTGATCAGTCAGATTAAAGAGGCGCAGAAAGGAAATGCTAGTATCGACGGAATCAAGCATCGTATCGGTACAGGCAAGGTACCCGGATTCACCGAAGACGAAGAAGGAGTTCTGTGGTAAAAAGAACGCCTTTGTGTACCATCAGATTCTGAGTTGAAAGAAGTTATTCTGAAGGAGGCTCATGATACTCTTTATTCTATCCATTCCGGAGGAACTAAGATGTATCAAGATTTAAAGGAGCAATTTTGGTGGCATAAGATGAAGAGAGAAATCGAAAGCTATATCGCCAAGTGTGATATATGTCAGCGATTCAAGGCCGGACATCAAAGACCCGCTGGATTGTTGCAACCCTTACAGATTCCGGAATGGAAATGGGATTCCATTGGAATGGACTTTATCACTGGACTGCCTACCTCTAGTAGGGGAAATGACTCTATCTAGGTCATAGTGGACAGATTGTCCAAAGTCTCCCATTTCTTGCCCGCCAAGACCACATTTCAGAGTTCGAAGCTAGCGGAGTTGTACATCGCTAGAATAGTTAGTTTGCACGGAGTCCCCAAGAACATTGTATCGGATCGAGGAACTCAGTTTACCTCGCATTTCTGGAAGAAAGTCCAAGAAGCTTTAGGAACCCTCCTAGATTTCAGCACCGCGTATTACCCTCAGACCGATGGACAAACGGACCGAGTAAACCAAATACTCGAAGATATGCTAAGAGCATGTGTGTTAGAATATGGATCCAAGTGGGAAAACTGTCTGCCGTTTGCAGAATTTTCATACAACAACAGTTATCAAGCCAGTTTGCAAATGGCCCCATTTGAATTCATGTACGGAAGGAAGTGTCGCACCCCTTTGAACTGGTCGGAAGTAGGAGAGAGTCAGATTTTTGGACCCGATATCCTACGAGAACCAGAAGAGAAGGTTCACAAGATTCGTGAGCACCTCAAGACCGCCCAGTCCAGACAGAAGAGTTACACCGACAAGAGACGTAGAGACCTTGCCTTCAACAAAGGAGATTTTGTTTATCTGAAAGTGTCGCCATTGAAGGGAATGCAGCGTTTCCAACCTAAAGGAAAGTTAGCCCCCAGATATATCGGACCTTTCAAGATTTTGAACCGTCGAGGAGAAGTGTCGTATCAATTGGAACTGGCCGAACATATGTCAGCCGTGCACAATGTGTTCCATATCTCGTTACTTCGCAAGTGTCTCGAAGTCCCCGAGAAGACCGAAGTGTTCAAAAATATCGATCACCGGACCATAGAGATCAACGATGACCTGACCTATCCCGAAGTACCCATCGTTATTTTGTAAGAAGCTTTCAGAACTACCCGAACCCGAAGCATCAAGTTTCTCAAGATTCAGTGGAGCAACCACATAGAAGAGGAAGCTACCTGGGAGCGCGAAGATCACATCAGGACGGAGTTTCCCGATCTCTTCAAATCCTAGGTAATATTTTTCATCCTTTTTCAAATCTCGGGACGAGATTTTGTTTAAGGGGGGAAGGTTTGTAACATCCAAAAAATACTAAACTTGAATCATCAAACTCTAATCATAAAAATTAGGGTTAACAAAAACTTTTCTAAATAAAATTATGGAAGCATGCATGTGAGTATGCATTTCATTTTGAATTCTTTTGGACCACCTTTTTTGTGTGTTTCTTTGCTTGTAAAATGTTTCTTAGGTGAAATAAACATCATCTAAACATTTCCCAAAACTTTTCCCAAAGACAAATAAATCAAAACAAAGCTAAATGAGTGAATGGTCATTTTGACCAATTTAACTCACATGCCTACTTTGGCTGTCTCAAACTTTCAGAACCTAACAGAAACTTTTATGGATCTTTGCACCCCTTGATTGTACTCATAACAAAGGCCCACTTTGTGATCATCCAGAAACTTTCAAATGCATAGTTTAAATGGCAATTCAAAATTGAATCTTTATCATATGAGAAGATCCCACTTTTTCAAAAACCACTCAAACAAGCTCAACTTTCAAAACCCAAGCATCTGCAGACTCACCAGCACCAACCTAGCACACCCACCAAAAATCTTTTCAAAATTCAAAACTTGAATTCTTGCGGCCATTTCATCAAACACCTTGCAGATACAAATCAAACAAAATCCAAACACTGTTTTGAGCAGTGAATTGAGCCTAACTTGTTCCCTCTCTGGGCACCACTAGCCTTAGTAGATCATCTAGCTAACTAAACCAAGAACTAGCCCCACTGTAAGCTTGGCAATGCCATCAATGGTGAACAGCCGAAGCCACCCTTCTCACCCCCATGTCGACAGCAAGCTAGGAGAGAAACTAGCCGTGCCAACCTTGTCTGGAAGATCACCCATGCCTCACCGCCCCCTCTCGACCAGCCCTGCCTCGAAGACGTCGAACACAGCACCCAGGAACGCTGCGCCCGTGCCTCTGTCAACCATGTCGAGCATGCGCCAGAGCGCCACCCTCGACCGAAGCCCACAGACCGCGCGCCGCCCTCGCCGCGTGCATACACGATCACCACCATCCCAGGAGACCGCCAGACATCCCCGTTTGCCGCCCCATGCCGCACAGCCACCGCTCACCGTCGAAGACGCCGCCTCTTCCGCGCAGAGCGTCGCGTGTTCTAGACCAAACCACACCGCCCCTACGCGCGTATTAAAGCCGTAGAGCATCGCCAGGAGACCACCAAGCGATCGCCACCACCTGCCATGCCTCTAGCAGCCCGTAGCCGTGTCGCCACCGTCGCCTGCCCATGCCGTTCGGTCTCACCGTTGCGACTATAAATAGAGGCCTTCCCCGCTCGAATTCTTCACACCATTCCACTCCTCTCTCACCCAGAACCATCCCACCTCAGTCCCGGAGCAAGACGAGCAGCGCATCGCCGGAATTGCGTCGGAGCAGGCCGCCTCTGGAGGAGAATGGCGCTGTCGATTTCGTCCACCCCAGGAGCTGCCGCGACCACCCCTGAGTTCGCCGTCGTCGAATTCGTCGTTCGCCCGCCTCGCCGACCCTCGCCTGAGTCCCGGTGAGGCCCCAACGACCCCCACTGGCCGCGCTAGGTTTCTGTCTCGCCGGCGTTGCCCAACGTCGACGATGACTCTCAGCCGTTGGATTAGAACCAGATCGAACGCACCACGTTGCCCCGTACCGCTTCGCACCCCTGTCTCACTGACACGTGGGGACAGCCACTTAAACAGCCCGCGGAAGCGCTGCGCTTAGCAGGCCGGCCCAGTATCGTTTCCCGCGCAGCCCAGCTATTTGAATTTAACCTTTTCCATTTTATTTCAAACACACTTCTGTACCCAGTTTCAAAAATCAACCCAGATCGATTCAGTGCACCAAATTGAATGAAACCAATTTTGTTAGAAAGGTCTGGAAGTTCTGAATCCAACCCCGTTGGATTCAAGTCATTTGGATCTATAGATCATCCATGGTAAAAATAACAAGGCAGAAGCTTTTCTGCATTCAAACATTTTTCAAATTTAAACCATAATAGCTTTTGACTTGATTCCAACTCTCAAAAATCACATTTAACCATACCTTTCATAATATATAAAATATATAGGTTTACTTACAGAAATCATGTTCACGTAATAAAATAATGCCCCATAGGCATTTCTAGTCACTTTATGTAATTAAAATAAAAGGGTAAAACCTTATTAAATTGTGACACCACTTTAAATCATATTCCCATGGACTAAAATATGTGGTGATGACATGTGTCAACATGATCCCATGTTTGGTTTGGATAATATTAAATCTTAAGTAGTTTTTCAATGAGTAGAAATTAATTTTCTAAAAATAAAAGGAATTAAACCAAGCTTTGATCTTGTAATGTTAGTGATGATGTTAGATCATCTATAGGACCCTTTTGTGTGATGATTGCAAGTAGTTAAGTATTGTTTGGTGATTGTGTACATTGTATCTATTTATAGACGCTAGTACCGACCAAGGATACAAGGAGGAAGGAGGATTCTACGAAGAAGAAGCCGAGGAGAACTTCAACCACTACTCTGCACAAGGCAAGCTTTACTAATCAAGTTGACCAATGCAAGCTAGCACTTGCAAGATACCCTACTAATTCAAGCTTATATTGACACTGATGCAAGCCTAATACTACTAGTGAATGTGCAAGCTACCACTTGCAAGATACTCTACTGATGCAACAAACCACTACTTGTTACCATGCCCACTATATGCCTTAAGCATATGTGATCATATCCACTTGATAAACCAATCCTAGTTTTACTTACAAGCTTTATTACTTTATTTCTTTATCAAGGCTCTTACTTAGAGTTTACTGGAATAAATGGTAGATACTAGAAGGATACTTGAAGGTTACATAAAGAGCATAAAATTTGGCCTAAGCTAGATAATCTTGATGTCATTCTAAGGCATTGGATTGAACTTAGTTGAAACCCCACTAGTGTACCACCCCTCATTAGTACTCACCCCCACTTGTAGATGCTAGTGCTAAGCATAAACCTTGACCAACTTTAGATGGGAATACTTGGTGAAAATGGTTATGAAAACCTTGGAATGATGGATCATTCTATTGAAATGTTTTGGACATGTGTTTCCAAACACTTGATGATTTTGGTGATGAAAATGATGAGGCATGAGCCTTAGCCCTTTATAAAACTTATGGTTGTCTGGATGCGATACCATTCCAATTTTATCGTACAACCACAATACCCGAAGATTGGGTAGGGCTTGACTGGAAACTTATATACCTTAGTATTAGTTCCCTCACGGCCAAGGTCTGAGCTGAGGCTACCTTGTGAAGATTTTCCACCTGTGCAGTACCACCCAAGATGACAGTTGGTAATGGTTGGGAGGCCAAACTCACAGGAGAGGTGCTTATACTAGGGCATGTAATTGAAAGGTTAGGATTGATTATCCGCATACTGAGTATGGTGAATTCAGGATTTGTTCCTAACGGATGTATCGAATGTTGTGGTGAAAGTGTACAATCTCTGTAGAGTGTCAAACTATTTGAATAGCCGCGTCCGCGGTTATGGACAGTTGGAGTGGCCATACTGTTCCCCCGTCCGACTTTTCAAAATGACTTGTGAAATGAAATGAGACTTTGACTTGACCACAACAGGGTTGTGGCATGAGATACCACTTAGGTGTTATAAAACTTCAGCTAGCATTCGTTGCTTCTAAACTTAGTAGAGATAAATCTGGCTTTTGAAAAATAACCCTAGAGCCTAGTACCCTATTACCAAAAACCCCTTTCACTTGTTAGTATTAGTTTGCGAGTACTTAAAGAGTACTCATGGCTTTGTCCCTGGCTATTCCCGTGGCCATACTATGGAGAGGAGTACCTTGAGGATGGACCCCAGGAAGGTTACGACAACTAGGATCATCTCCAATCGTCAGCATTGCCTGTGACCCCGAAGATGGAGCTTCGCCTACGCTATCGTTATTATTATGTATTCCGCTGCTTGAAGTTGTATTAAGAACTGGATCATGAGATACCTATTTGTGTAAGAACTTATGTACAGTTTGTAATGGATGATGTACTGTGGTATCCAATTCTATTATGTCTCGCAAAAATGGTAATCCTGGGATTGCGATGTATGGCATAAAAGGCATCTGGGATTAAAAATCCGGGTGTTGACAAGTTGGTATCAGAGCCATCCTGACTATAGGAGACCCTAGTTAGACTGGACGTTTGAATCAAAAACTTAGTTTCAAAAACAAAGAAAACAAATATTTATAAAAACCTATTCTCATTCTTATCCCTTTGATTCTTTCATGAAAATTCATGTTCCTCAAAAAAACTCTTGAAAAATACATAAAATTTTGACACACTTAATCACTCTACTAACTTACTCATCCTATATTCTTATAGATGGACATGAAGTATAGCAAGTTTTATCAGTTGGGGAATGGAGGAGACGTTATATTTGAGAGGGATTAGGACCAGCTTTCGGAACTTCTGGAGCGTCCGCACCCCGAGTTCTTCGGAGCTCAGATCAATGATCAAGGAGGAGAAGATCTGCAGTGGATAATTGTTGCAACTCTCCGAGGAAAGATTGAACCTCCCACTGCGGAAGGAATTAAGTTTACCTTAAGAGAGAACAACTGGCTAGATGGACTTGCCAGGGCCATACAGGAAGCTCTTTCCCGTCTGTGTATAGAGCATCGATCAGATCAAGGGAACCCGCTTTGAATTTTGCCCAAGGCGTGATGCTAATGGACAACCACTGGAAGCCCCATACCACCCCGAGCTGAAGACTCAATTGGACCACCTCAGCTTCATGATGTACGATCGTCAGCAGGAGTTGGACAACTGCCGTGACTACTCCAACCACAAGTCTACCATCATCAAGACGAAGGATCAGACCATCGCCATGTTAGCAAAGGATCGCAAGTCTCGCCGCCGTCAGCTCGACAAGAAGGAGCGCATTATTGCCCGTCTTCGCCATCGTATCTCATCTTTGGAGGAGACCATCCACGAGAGAGACATGCAGTTGCAAGAAAGGGAGAATGCAAGAGAGGATCTTCGTGGAGACCCCTACTCCTATCTCAGCGATGACGATGATTTTCTGGAGGATCAGGCTATGGACTTCTTCACCGATGAGGACGATTTCGCCTTCATCAATGATGATGAAAATGATGAAGCCACAGATTCCGAGGAGTACTAGCACTTGAGCACTAGCATAGTGAGTAGTATTCGGTCCTACTGTATCGTAGTTTCCAGAATGGTTCTTAAAACCATCTATTTTTTTTTGTTGTGGTGTGTGTTGTACTGTGTGCTATGAATGAATGAAAAGCAAGTTGCTAGAAAATCTGAGTCAAACTTTAAAAACTTTTCAACGACCCAAGACCTTAGAAATTTTCCTCTTTTCTCACGATCTATCTCAATCTTCAGATGCCACGTGGAGGAAGTGGTTCATCCCCGGACCCGATGTTGCAGATTCTGCAAATGTTGACTTCTGACCGCGAAGCTGAAAGAGCCGAACGTCAAGCCGACCTAGCCACCCTACAACAAATAGCTCAGCTTGCCCACAACAACCAAGGCCACGGAAATCAGGACAACCATGGATCTAAGCTCAAGAATTTCCAGAATACCAACCCACCTTTTTTCACTAAGTTAGAAGAGCCCCTTGACGCCGATGATTGGTTGCAAACCATGGAAAATAACCTAGAAGTCGCCGGAGTGGAAGCCAACGAGAAAGTTCTGTTCGCCACCCACTATCTAGCCGGAGAAGAGGAGTACCTGGAGGATGGACCCCAGGAAGGTTACGACAACTAGGATCATCTCCCATCGTCAGCATTGCCTGTGACCCCGAAGATGGAGCTCCGCCTATGCTACCGTTATTATTACGTATTCTGATGCTTGAAGTTGTATTATGAACTGGATCATGAGATTCCTATTTGTGTAAGAACTTATGTACGGTTTGTAACGGATGATGTAATATGGTATCCAATTCTGTTATATCTCGCAAAAATGGTAATCCTGGGATTGCGATGTATGGCATAATAGGAATCTGGGATTAAAAAGCCGGGTGTTGACACCATATGACGAGATGCACCTGAGTCTATCAACCACAGGTCACTTGTCGATGACAACCTCACTTAGTGACATGTGCTCCGCTTCACTGGAAGCATCCTTCACTCATTTCCATGGTTCATATTCAGCATGACTCATGAGAACAGGTAGTTGTAATCCCTTGCTCACGAGCCACACCCTTCATCACTTTGTTGTTTCTTGCACCATGGTCATACTCAAGATTTCTCTATCCCCCAGCAAAAAACTTTTACATGTCCTTTTCGTCCACTTCATATCATGTTTGTTTTGTGTAAACTCAAGTGGCATCATGCTCTCAGGCATTTCATCAAGCACCTCCTGTGCATAAGAAGGGATTAACAAACCAGCATACAACTCGTAGATTACTGGGGCAGCCAACCAAGATTCACACACAATAGCACAAAGAAGAAACCAGAATACCCATAAGCATCCAAACCAATAATTTATCAAGCACGTGAGATTACACGATGTGGTACTGCTGCTGCAGCGAGTGCCCTCGATTCACTGCACATGTGGTCTAGTAAGAGATGAGTACAGAGGGATAGATGAAAAGATATGCCCGAAAGAAAGAAACTCATTTCAATAGAAGCAGAGATGGAATTCTTATGATAGGAAACTAGCTCCATCCCGACTAACTGTTCCGGTTTCGGCTTGAGGGAAGTGCTTTAAATCGATTCAATGTCATTCTTCTTTCCGGATCAACGATGAAATGGAATCAAAACAGGAGGGAGGTTGCTTTTTGCTTTCGACTCTCCTTGTCTCGTGGTTACTGGTTTCCTTTTCTCAATGAGTCTAAACTCTACTTTTCATCTCGTATGTGATGTGCCAGTTGGTTTTCTCGCTAAACAAGATGCATTCTGTCACAAGCCAAGAAAATAAGTCTAGCACCATGTGAGAATATTTATAACATAGCTCCATTGAGTCCAATGTTGGTTATGGAACCAATTCCTATAATTATGAAACCCATGTGAGGAAGAGGCTATTCTTTTTTGGAATCCAAGAGAAGTTGAAGCTACATTCCCCAGGGAAAATCCATAATTAGCATGAGGTAACAATTCCATGTTGATCTGAATCAATTATTTCATGTTTCATCCATTTAGGAAAAAGGGCAAAAATAAATAATAAAGAATCTAAAAAATATTTATTTTTGAGTTTGGAAGATAGGGTATGATATGTAGTACTCAAATGTGTATTGAGTTGGCAAAGTTATTTGGAGAAAAACAAACTTTCCTTTATAGAGAAGGTTTTGAGGATTTGGCAAGTAAAGGAATTTAAATAGTTTGAGGATCCAAATAATTATGGGAATTATTTGGGGGATTATCATAACCAGGGTAGAGGATGTAAACTTGATTTATACATCATTGTAAACTTGAGTTTTGAAGAAATATGATGAAATTGGAGGAAACTAGATCTTTGGGGAATCTAGGGTTTTGATATTTTTATATTTTTATGCCACCTAAACATGGTTGGATTGGGGATCTCAGAGCTCACCTTGGTACAAGGAATAGATGTATGGATAGACCAAGTTATAATATGATTAAGACATAAAGGGTTTGGCTTGGTTGTATTTGAGGTGCTCTACAAGTGATGGCAAACTTTGTTGAAAATAAGGCTGCCATAACAGATATGTCATGATGCCTATTAAACCATGAGGGTTTAAGAAGCACATGGTTCCAATGGAAACAAGTGAAGTAGGGGCTGGTAGACCATGGTTAGTAGACCATAACCATGCAAATAGTTGGTCAAGGGGATATGGCATACATATGTGAGGTTTTTCCAAAATAGGCAAGATGATAAGATTTGTAGAAAAGCTTATTATATTGACTACAAAACCATAATGGATGAGTGGGAACCAGAATGTTTTATCCAAGGTAAAGAGTGGTCTTTGATATTAATAATGATGTACTACAAGATGGTTCAACTACATTTCCAAAAATGCACCCATATTGCACTAGAGGAAGTTCCAAAGATTGGATCTAGTTAAAGATTCCATAGCTAATTTGGCAGATTTGAGGATTTTGACTAGTCTGATGAGATAGTGGCAAGGGTTTATCCTCTTTATCAAGTGGTTTATATTGAGTTATATATTGAATAGAGGGGATACATGCTGGTATTTGGTCTTTGATGGGTTGGATGCAAATACAAAGGATTAACTCAGGATTGATTTGGTTAAACAGATTTGAGATTCACTTGAGTGAATCAAGATAGATTGAGTTTGGGATTTACTTGAGTGAATCACTTGAGTGAATCAAGATAGATTTGATATTTGGTGAAATAGATCTCAACTAGTTTGATCCCTCACGGTTCTTATCTTACATAATAACCTGCCTCTTCTTTAATTGATTGGAAAGCTGGTCAATAAAATGCCAGTGGGAAATCCATTGAGTAGCAGCTCGTATCCAAGGAAAAGGCCATAACAAGGTATTCTCCCCAATCTTATTATCTTTCCCTTTCGAAGGAAGAAGGTCAGACAACACTGGTCAATAGGATCGGGTGGGCTGGGCACATAGCCCACAATAATAAATGGCAACAAGGCTCAATAGAGGAGAGACACAAAAATACCAATGTTTATGAACGAAGCAAATACCCAAGAGCTGCTCGCCACAAGACATTCTCACCTTTCAGCATATTGAGAGAAAGAAAGATAGGAGTGGTTTCTGCCCTAAAGTAGGAAGATCAAGCTCAACATGATAGCTCAATGTGTTCAACTCTTGCTAGACAGACGTGGCTTAGATCACGAGTTTGAGACCCGCCCGGGGATGGGGTCCGAGAACACATAACCAGAAGAATTGTGAGAAATAAGTCAATTTAACAAGTTGATGCATTTCGATTTGGATTTCAAATAAAACCCTAAAGATAGAAAAAGACTCCTGCGCCCTCAAGAGCATTCTCTTTCACTTGCATTTCTTCCTGAAGTAAAAAGAAGACCTGTCCAAGACTACCTTGATTTTCCCAGTTATTACTCGAGCGCGCTGAGGCAACTCTGAAATAAGCTCAGGGGAGGGGTAGTAGGTATGCTTCAAACCCTCCAGCACCTTGAAGAACGACGGCACTAGATCGGGAAAGATGAATGACCAATGAGGACAGGACAATGGGGGAAGTTGGTAATAGAGAATCCTCCCTTCTTCTTTGCTTTCTTGCCTGAACCTGCAAAAATCCAAAACTAACCATTGGAACCTCATGGGCTACCGAGTTAGGCATTTTATTTATTACTTTGTCCGTGGACTGAGTCAGTGAACCGTATGTAAACCAACTCTCTATTGAAAAGAGTTTCTTGATTGAACTTCTTGATACTTCATCTCAATTTATTATACTCGTCCTACTTAATCACAACTCACCAATGAGTGCATAATAAAAAGCGACAGCCGAAAACCAATACTGCCGAACATGTTCGCAACCAACCTCAGAGGACACACCGGCTCCCGAGGCTCACCTCAAGCAATATATGTTGCAGCACCATGGTGCAGCTTAGAGAAATCCATGGGACTATGTTCCTTTGGCCACGGGACCTTTATCAATAGCATATTCTAAGTTTCTACTTGTTCCAAATATTATCATATGGAGAGAGCTCCTTTTCCCGTGCATGTCCATGGAGGTTCCCAGGATCTCTTTATCTTTATCACGAGCTGTAGGCTTTGCATCCGCGGAGGCTTGCATAGATATAGGGATCGGTCCTAAACTTATTTCAGAATAGGTGCAAGAGCTTACATTTCAAGCAGCAATTGGTATGCTTTCATTGTAAGAACGAAAATCCCCTTCTTTCTAATGAACTAAGAATCCAAGAAAAAAAGAATTGCAAAGTCTGATTGGGAAGATTAATTCGTAAGAAGGTTTCTCTCTAATACAGCAGGCCGGTTGAGGAGTCGGGGACAATTGCTCAGAATCAAAGAGAAAGAGCAATTCGTGTAGACCAAGGCTCACTGGTAGAAAACGCCCCATGCGTCCCGGTTGGTAAGGGCCATTAGTCCCGGTTGCCCAACCGGGACGGGGCAATCGGGACTAAAGCTCTAACCTTTAGTCCCGGTTGCCCCACCAACCGGGACAAATGGGGGCACACGTGGCGGCATCAGAGCGCGAGGGGGGTGGAGCAAATAACCTGCTGTCGCGGCAGAGATTTGGCCCATTTCTCTGCCGCGGCAGAGAATTCATTTTGACACATTTTGTTGCCGCGGCAGCATTTTCGCCACTTTTTGTGCCGCGGCAGAGAATTCATTTAGGTTGTTTTATTGTTTATTTAGTGTTTTGCACTTATCAACGAAGGAACCTTATATTACACAAGATCTTCATGACAATATTACATTCAATACATGGATCGAGTTCATGCACTACATACAAAAGTTGCTATTTGATGCTACCGGCAAATTCCTTCAAAGTTGCTATTTTTACAATCCCTATTGTCTATACACAGCAGAATAGTATTCCCCTTTCGGGTCTAGGACTTCTGCATCCAAAAATCCCGCCAATTCCTCCTGAATTGCTCGTACGCGATCAGTTGGCAGAAGACCGTCCCGTAGACGTTCGATCTGATTTAAAAAAGAAGTCAGCCTATATGAATGAAACTAAACACAATTTGTTTGAAATTAGAACTATAGAAATTGTTTACGTACGTGGAGTTGCCCTAAATTTCTGCCCTTCTCATCGCACGTCTGCCCGATGAACTCGCAAACATAGTATCCACGGAGATTGTTACCTGGTCCCTGCGTCAGGCACTTTACGAGAACAGAGTTCAATCAAAATAATAATCAAGCATGAGAATAACTGTATCAAAACTAGAATCAAAGAGATGCGTGGATATAGCTAGTGGTGCTTACATCTAGTGCTTCAAATGTAAGCTCCTCTTTCCAAACACCCCTAGCCTTTTTGGTGAACCTTTTCCAAGCGCTGCCCGACGAAGAAAACGAATAAAATAAGTTATTAAGTACTTGATATCCTAAAATTCACGAATGTTGCCGATATAGTGTCGTAATGATTAGAATTACCGCTGGAGAAGTATCTGCATGTCCTTCCACGTCTCAAGGGGTTTATGTTTCGAGTCCATGACTAGTACACGCCCTTTGTCAAGTTGAATGATTAACAGAATATAGTGGTACCTGCGAATGCAGAAATAATCAATTATATACTTACATCGAGTAAGCGAAATAGAAAGTGTATACAAGACAATAACACTCACTGGAATTTGTAAGGAAATAGTATTTCCCTTTTGGTTTCTTGAAACCTTAACGCGTGTACTATATTATCCTCCGTATCCTGGGGGCTTATTTTGAGATTAGCTTCATGAACCCAATATGGGTCAATGAAGCCAATGTCATAGATTTGTCCTCTGATGCATTCGAGAATCTTCATTCTGCATATTACAGTATGATTATATACATGCAATAAACAAAATAATATAACTGGAGACTAAATTAATTACAGAATTAGTACTTACATACAATAGGCACTGATGATCGATTTGTCCAAGGCGTCTTGATTGAATAAATGAAATAGTTCATCAAATTCAATGGATATCATGTCATCCCTTTCTTTCCCATGATGATTTTTTGTAACCCTCAGCACTATCCAGTTAGCCCCGGCGGACGTAGCATGCATGTACCAGTTATGCAATCTTCGCATTTTTGTTGAAAGATTGTTTACCTCCTCAGGTTTGACGAGAGGTTTGCCGTACTGGTATTTGTATGCTACTTCACTCACGGGGAAGAACTCTAACTGGGATAAGTACTGGGCAATACTCATACCTTGAGCAGCGGCAACTTCTCCGTATTGTGCAACTACCTCTGGATCATACTGCTCTTCGGCCCCATATTTGCTCGACCCCACATTGGTTTGAGAAATCACCTTGAGAGGGGCGCAAGTCTGTTTTGCTTGTTCTCCGAGCTAGGCAACAGATTTCCCGCTTGCATCAGTACTGCTCTTCGAGGCTTTTTGTGCCGCATGTGACTTGAGAATAGAACGGTCATAGTCTGATGACAGCTTTGGCTCGGGTTGATGAAGATTCTTTAGCATTTTAAACACTTTGGCTTTTTCTTCTTTGGTGCTGGGGAACTCTGGCTCTTTCGGCCGCCTCAGCTTAGCGAAAAACGCTGTCGTTTCCGCATCAACGATCACCGCAGTCTCCTCTCCAGTACAGTCATAAGCTCTCTTGGGAGGAACCTTTGGTACTTTTGGAAGAGGCTCTTGTTTACGTTTCGGCGATCGCTTACGACGCATATTAGCGGTACGCTTACGCTTTTTATCCTGAGGCGCCGGCGATGGCTCCTGCGGCGATGGCTGCACCGGAGATTGGTGAGGCGACGGAGCCGGGTGAGGCGACGTATCTTGTTATCGGTATTCTGGTATTCTAAAGAAGTCTAGGGAGACTATTTCCATATTGCTAATGATCAGGCAAGAAACCTTCTTGCTCATGATCCTTTTCCTACTATTTTATGTATGCATGCTTTACCTACTGTTTATCGAAACGACATTGTCTTATTATACGATGAGATATATATGGTGGTGGCTTGGCTCCTCCAAGTCATTACATGTTTGTACTACTAGTACAATACCTTGATGACACCTGCTCGTCCCTAGTATGATAGATGGTCCATAACACCATACACCTTTGGAGACCCTGTTTTTAGCCGAAGCAAAACTATGGGATGGGAAGTCCCGGAAAAGTTTTATAAAAAGGTTTTATGGATAAACCTTGGTGAGGTTCTACCTACCAGGAGAAGTTTGAGAAAGGTAAAATATTTTGGTCTCACAAAATATGCTGAGAAGCAAATGGAGGAAAAAGGTTTACGAAAATGCACATATTTCTTTGTATTTTTCTAGAACAATTAACCCGTGCAATCATATTACTCGGGAATGGGACAGGGCTAGGCTGGAAGTTTGTCTATTCTGGTATAGGTGCCTCACAACTACTACTGGGGATGTCGATCCCCGAAGGCTGGGCCTTCACCTGTAAAGTCAATGTGGGACATCGTCCTGGAGAAGGTACAAACTGTCTAAGGACGGCCAGACATTACTATGAGCCTCTCATTGAAAGCGCACACTTTGTATAGTGAAAAAGGTGCTCCGGTTGGTTCATGGTATCCTACGTCCCGGTGTTGAGGGGAAACGACTCATAGGGTAGGCGCTTATACCAGAGTGGGCATTTCGAAGGTCTTGACAGGTTACTCGACCTACGGTCGGTGTAGATCAGGGAAGGGTACTCGGATGGTATGGGTAAAGTGTACAACCTCTGCAGAGTGTAAATCTATTCGAATAGCCATGTCCTATGTCATGGACGGTTGGGAAGGTTGCTGTAGAGCGGTGCTGGTTTTTATTTCAAAAAGGAGTTTGGAAATGCAATGGCTTTGGAAATGTCTTGACCATGGGATGGTCAGAAAAGATATATGTTTTGACCATGGGATGGTCAGAAAGGAAGAAAAGAAGTTTGGTCATGGGATGACTGGAACGATGAAACAACTAGGTAACAACCAACCCCAGTGTTTTCTAAAAACTTTTCCAAAAGGTTTCCAAATGTTTTACAATAATTTTCAACAAAGATATAGAGGTATGCTATATCTATAGCCATATTGCATATCCTTTATTATGGAGCCATCCTACCACAGCCATATTGCATATCCTTTATTATTGTTCTCTTAAGGCGGGTTGCGAGTACATTCAAACTACTCACCAATATTTTCCCTGGCTATTTACTTGGCCAGACTTTCAGAAGCACGAGGAACGATGGAGTTTGCTGACGTCTATGTGAGCTAGGCCGTCTTCCCAGTCAGTCGCCTATAGGTTAAAGCTTGACATGGGCTCAGCGAATGAAGACTCCGCTATTGATGATTGTACTCGCCATAATGGCAATGATGTACGTTTTTGTACTTGTTACTTTCTGGAGGTTGTAATGATACTTGTTGGTTACGCTCACGGCTCACTGATCATGGGAACATGAATTGCAGACATAACGGGGAATCACGGACCGAAAATACGGAGTCCGACAATGTTGGTCCAATATATATGTATGTAAACTTGGCTTGTGGCATCAAGATCCAATATTCTTCAAACATTTCTTTAAGGAAAAGAAATATGTTCTCATCACTCAAAAAATTGAGAATTGAATGTTCTTTCCTCGTACTTCGAAACGCACAGCGATGACATTGTTTGCTGAAAGAAGATGCACCCATTTAGCTCTCAAAATAAATTTAATTCAAGAGAAAAATATCGCGCTTACTTGTGCAACTCAAGTTTGACAAAATTTCGTTAAATTGTCAAGAAGAAAAATCATAGCAAGAAGTTGGACATGTCGTCTAAAATCTCGATAGTTTCTGATATATTAGTTGTGACTCCCTAGTGTGTACCTTGCAAAAGCTTTTTAAACTTTCAAAGCAACCCACAATTTACTTGAAGTTCAAAATTTTCACCTAATCTCGGTAAATAGACATAAATTCATCAAGTGGACAGAGTTAGCTAGGCCAAAGGTTGAAAACTCCTAAAACATGGGAATTAATCATAAGTATAAACATGTTGGTCCACTATATATGTCAAAATCTTGGCTTGTGGCATCCAGATCCATATTCTTCAGACTTTGTTTTCGGAAATTAACAATCTCGATCATCATGACTTAGAAAAATTATAATGTTATTTCTTGATAGTTGGAAACTCACACCGACAGTATTGTTTACTATAAGAAGATGTACCCATCTACCCCTGAGAAATTACATTTAGTTCTTGAGCAATCTATCGTGCCTACTTATAGCTCAAGTTTAAGACCTAATTTCATTAAGTTGTCAAGATGAATAATCTTAGCAAGTTGAACCTGTTGTCAAAACTCTCGGTGGTTTCAGATATATTAATTTACCCTCGAGGGGAGAGCGGGTGAGAGATGAGAGGCAGCGAAGGAGAGAGAAAACACACTTCCAATTTGCTCCTGACATTTACTACTACTAGTAGAGTCTGGAGTACCTCGTGTCAGGAACCCATCATAAACTTTGCTCTGACATGGAACCGCCTTCTACTCTTCTTCTCTATTCGCCGCTGCCCTCTTCCCCTGCCTACGTCTTATTCTCTCTACAAGTATAGTGCATGGACAGAGGTTAGCATATACTCCAGTACTTATGTCTAAGCAACAAAAATACTACTACTGTACTTACAAGTAATAAGCTCCACCAGTGTCTAAACGAGATGATTCGTGGGACCCACTAAACTGAAGAACTTTTACATGGGAGTTCTATAGCTTGGTCATACACTACCAAGTGGGCCCATTATTTGATTTTTCCCTTAGGGCATCCGCAATGTGTAAAAAAAACACACCTTAAGGAATATAGTACTATATTATGGAGAAAATAAAGTTACCTCAAGCTTCTGAGTTGCCCATAGAGAATAGAAAAATCATTTCCCCTCCCTCGTCTCTCTTGCATGGAGGAATAATGACCAAGCGATGTGGGTCCTACCTTGTGGAAAATGTTAACCTATACATTGTGGCAATTCTCATAATCCAGGTGGGTCCTACATTACTGATGCCCTTAGACACTCGTGCTTTGTACTCCCATCTCCTCCGCACTAGACTTGATTGTTTTTGCGAAATTCATTTAACCGATGTAGTTAGATCAAGGTTTTGGATTTCTGTTTTGGTCTTTTACCGGTTACGAGCAAAATGGCCAAAATTCGGCTATTTCGTTGAATTTCGGTCAAATATCAGATGAAATGCAAGAATTAAAATTTAAACTTTAAAACGAAATTTGGCTGAAATTAGACCAAAATTTAGAGTTTCAGATGAAATTCTACCAAATATAAAATATTGTAGATAATTCAATAAAAAATCCCGAAATTTAGTAAGTGTTCGTTCGGTAAATTCTCTTACTGGTCCTGGCTGAAATGGCTGAATTTTGGTGAAATTTTGGTAATCTTGGCCGAAATTCGAAACCTTGAGTTAGATAGGAAGCATAATCCACTATATGTCTGAAAACTCCCACGGTGAACATTGCTTACTACCCCAAGATGCACCCATCTACTATGGGAACTCCATCGGGTCGTAAACTACGATGTTGATCGGTATGTCCTTGACAACCTTGGTCGTTCCGTTTGAAACCCAATAGTGTCTATACATGGCAGAACAATACTGTGAAGCTGTTTTTCCAAAACTCGTCAAATCCCATGGTTAACGTTTTCAAGGCATGTAGCACACACAACATGCATGATAGGGCGTGTAATGTGTAAATCTTTTAATTTATTTTTTCTTTATTTCATGTGGTCATTTTCAAGAGGGGTTCAAAATTGCCAAGATGTAAAACCTTAGCAAGAAGTCAAACCAGTCGTCAAAACTCCCGGTGGTTTCAGATATATTAATTGACTGCCTGATGTGGGTACCTCCAAACGCCATTTCATAAAACTCACTGATGTGGGTACCTCCAAACTCCATTTCATAAAACTCACGGATCATCCTATGATTTACTAGAAGTAGTCAAATTTGACTTAATTTTGAGAAGTCGGCATAAAGTCATTCAAGTGGGTGGAGTTAGCTAGTAAGTTTGATAACTCGTAAAACATGGGGAATCATAAGTACAACATGTTGGTCCACTGTGTATGTCTAATGGCACCGGCTGTGGCATCCCGCAAAACCACTACTAGAAAATCACGTTAAATTTGTGCATTGCATCGTCATCATATGTTGTTTGTCTAAAACTATTTTCGCAAAACCCGTTTTGTTTTCTAAAAACGCCCCATCTTTATTCAAATATCAAAACCGGGTCGCCGGAATATTTTGTTGTCTACTATCGGTTTGCAAACGGTGTTATTAAAACAAATAAAATTTATATTATTTTTTTAGTGGGGCAGTCGAACGGGCCGAATGACCCGAACGACCGCCCCAAGATTTTAAATCGGACCACCTAACCAACCCCCTAATTCCTAAGTTCACCAAACTATCTACCCCAACCCAGCCTCCACATCACCCCACCCTATAGCACGCTGCCACCTCACCCTCTCTCGCCCTCACCCAATCCCCTTGTGCCACCTAGACTAAACCCACCCCAATCCCTCACAGCCCCTCCCTCTCTCTCTCTCCCCTCCACCTCACCAGCCGGTCCCACCCGACAGGCACCCGCACGCCAGCGCAGCAGCCTCTCCCCTCCCCTGGCCCCGCGCGGCCCACTTCCCTTCCTCCCACCTGCCTCTGCCCCTGGGACCCACCCCCTGACCCTGCGTCCCTCCACACGCGCCTCCACACGCGTCCCACGCGCCCTCCACACGCCTTCCCCCCCCTCCACACGCTCCCACCCCACCCCGCAGCAACCCACCACCCTCTGGGCCCCACCCACGCGCCTGGCTCCATCTTCCCCCCTGGCTCCCTCTGGCCACCCGCACGCCACCCGCGGGCGCCCCGCGCCCCTTCCTTCTTCTCCCTCACCGGCTACCCCCCCTTCTCCGGCCACCGCCCAGCCCCGCATCCCCCTCCCTCGACCGCCGCCACCTCCACCTCGCGGCCGCTCCTCCCCACCTTCTTCCTCTCAGACGCCTCCCCGCCTCCTCCCACCGGCTCGCCCGCCTCGCCTGGCAGCCTTCCGCCCCGCCTCCGCCGGCGTCTGCTCCCCGTGCCGCCGCACCTCCGCGAGCCCCGCCGGCCCGCCTCCGCTTCCCAAAGCTCCGCCCGCTGCCGCTCCTCTCCCTCCTCCCTCAGGCCGCGCCGACCCCACCCTGGAGGCCCCGACGCGCGCCACCCCTGCCCCGCGCCTCGGCCTCCTCCCACGTCCTGCCTCGCTCCCCGCCGGCCGACGCCGCCCCGCCACCTTCTCTTCCCCGTCGCCGGCGCTCGCCGCCCTCGGCCGCGACCCCGAGCTCCGCGCCCCGCCTCTGCCGGCCCCGCCGCCGCGCCGGCGGTAGCATCCCCTCCGTCTCCGGTCGCCGCGTCCCCGTGGCCTCCAGAGCTTCCACGACGGGCCCCCGCGCGACCGCCCTCCTCCGGCCAGGTTCCGACCGCGCCGGCAGCGCCGCCTTCGACCGTCATGGCAACCTCCCCACCGCCGCAGGCCGCGCCGCGGGCACTCGAGACGGGGACGAGGCTGCACGTATCCTACCTCAACGCCAGCGTCACCGTCTAGGACGTCCAGACTTGGACACAAAGCAGAGAGAAGTTGCGGCATTTCCCCAGACACAGAACTCTTTTTAGAGATTGGATATTCAGGGTGACAAGGAGGCACCGCGGAAATAATTTGAGACAACTACTCTGGCTACCTCTCGATGTACAAGTACAACAAGATGTATAAGCATGGACCAAGATGTCGTGACACATCAAGATCTCCTTCGCGGAATTCGAGAAGTCCGTTCGGGTGCCTGAAGATCAAACTCCGTCGAACCCTAACCAAGTATGTCGAGACCCTGAAGACCCCGAAGCCGAAGGTCACCTACAAGGAACGCCAAGGACCCCTCCCTGAAGCCGCCACGACCGTCTACATGAGGCCGCTGCCCTGAAGACCGATCTAGAGCGCCAGGGCCTTCGCATGGAATCGCTAAGATCCACCGGCGCCAAACCCTAGACCGACATCGTCACCCGAGAACTCTGACAAGGACGCCAAGCTCGTCGAGATTGCGGAACGACAAGTACCCCCCGAACGCCAAGACCACCGACAACATCTCCATCCAGGACTCCAAGGACTCCCTCACGGACATCGAGCGCCAAGTTCGTCTCACGGAATCCGAAACGCGAATCGACAAGATCTACCGACGGACGCCAAGTGCTTCACCCCAAACGCCAAGACCGACCCGATACACGGACCCGACAAGACCCTCGCAACGGCAAGATCGACCCCGTGGGACCCGGAAAGATCTGCCCGACGACAAGAACGACAGCGACCAGGAGAGTCCGATGCGCCCCCGGCGCCGAACCAAGTCCGGCTATCCGGACGCGCCAAGATCTACCCCAGTAATCCGAGACCGCTTCCGTCGAACCCCGAACCCCAGATCCGTCGAACCCTGAGACCGACCCCGAACCCCGGAACCCCAAGTTCGTCGAGACCCCTCAATGTGTGAACCCTTTCCGAAACCCTATTTTATAACATAATAACAACTTGTTGCATATTAAATTGTCATACTTGAATGCATCTTGTCATGTGGTTTGGGGGCCTTATGCCGATTCACCTAATAATTAAATATGGGGCCCATATGCGGGCAAATCTAGTCTCATATTGGCCTCATTTAAACTTGTGTAGCGAACCGGTGATATATCCT
The DNA here is from genome assembly GCA_910589765.1 of Avena atlantica. Lineage (NCBI taxonomy): Eukaryota > Viridiplantae > Streptophyta > Magnoliopsida > Poales > Poaceae > Avena > Avena atlantica. Next base: position 18,906,324 of record OU342736.1, read on the forward strand.
GCCTTGTTAAAACAACATTTAAATTTGCGGGGTAGATAAATAACTTAAACCACTTAATTAATTGTCGGGAACCCGGTTCCGCTTAATATGACCTAATTGCATCGCACCTTTGCCACGTCATCCATCATGCATGCATCATGCCGATCTTCTGCCGTTGTATTAAATATTGCATCCGGTGTTTATTCTAGTGTTTTGGTTCTTCGCGGATAAGGCCGTTGAGTTGATGTGAGCTTCGCCCCGATCTTCGGTTGAACCTTCGGCAATGTTTCAGGCGAGCATCTCCCCCTTTCTACCTATCTTACTTTTATAGTATTTACTTCCCCCCTGTTGATCTATTGCTATCTGTGTTGCGATGCTCTAGTTTTCCGTACCCGTGATATCCCTTGCAGCCCTATATTGCCTCGGACACATCCTATTACCTATTGTTTGGTAGATAGTTGGACTTGCGCGTCGTAGCCGCTTGCTCAAGTGCTGTTGCGTGTCGTCAAGTGCCACAGTTGTTGATGTATTGCCGCATGTTGATGTTGGAGATGATCATAGTTTTACTTATTGTTCACTTTAATTCCTGTTTAACAACTAAAATTGAAGTAAGCAGAGGCATCGGTGGGTGATAGATAACATTTGGTTTCCGAACGCCCACTTGTGTCCCGTAGGACCCCGAGTACTTGATACCTGTTCCTTGATTTATCGCACTATCCACATGCGGGGAGTATGGGCCCCCCTTAGCCAGAGCTTGATTCCGTCTTATTTCTTTTGGCCACAAACTAGTTTGAGGTTTTATTTATGATCCTGTACTTATGCCATGCTACTGCTTTATTTAAATTGTGCGACAGATAGCACACTGTACTGTTTAGGATCGGGACACGTTTTCGCGGTGTCGACAAGCCCCGTTTGGGGTTCCCAGTCGCTCACAGCCATCCACCCAAACCTTGAGTCCGTCTCGGAGCTTGCTTACTTCGTTGCGGGTGTACTCCAAGGGGTGGCCCCCTGAAATATTTCTGAATCTTGTGATTCCTCTGTCGTGAAGACCTCGTTGGGTTTTGATTTGGTTTTTCCGAGGTTGATCGTGTGTGTGTTGCTATTTGTGCGCCCCGACCGGGTTAAAACTTTCTGAAAGCCGTGTCCGCGGTTATGGACGACTTGGAGCACAGTATCTCGACCATAGACAAGCATAACTAGAGTTTATTGCTATAAATTTGACTTTATAATGACTAGTAATCAGCTTCACTATAATGGAATGGCTAAATAATACTGCCCACAATTGCTTGTTTGGAGTGTCGCTTGCGACCATTGTACCTGGCTAGTATGTAATGCAACTACAACGGAATGGCTGAATAGAAGTACCAACAACTGCTGGGTTTTGGATTATCTCATGCTATCTGTATCTGATTAGTAAGTGTTGCAACTATAACGGAATGGTTAACTAAAAGTGCCCACTGCTTACATTATCAGGATGATTATCTATACCTGACTAGTAATTACTGCAACAATAACTGAATAAATAAAACTGCCAACTGTGTGAGTTCCTCGGTTGACTTCCTCGTATGGTCTCGAGGGGGAAACACCAGGATGGGTTTGTTTGGTGTTAGCCTCAGGTTGGATCCGGATAGGTACTTCTTACCCCTCTCTGATAACCGGCAGTTGTATCGAGTCTCTGTAGGTTGTTTAGCGCATGCTGCCGCTGCCGCTCAGTCCACCATACCTATGTAGGCGAGGACCGCCAAATTCTAGACTCGCCGTGTACTGGCCTCAGTACTGACGCTCCTTCTTTTTCCTTTGCCCTTTGTCGGCACCCCTTTTTGTTTAAGCAGGTTTGACATCGACGTCGTTAGCAGGGTTACCCTTCCGGCTTGGCCTGGGCAGGGTTATGGACGCCATTGGTTATTCTTTAGGGCTCTTAGCCCCATTTGCATCTTGTCCGTAGTCGGACGCTCTATCGTTTTCAAGGTGATTTGGATCTTTGTATATTATATCTGTATTCTTGACTCATGGAGTCGCTGTTATATATATATCTGTTCTGTGGGTCCCATCGAGGACTGTTGTGTAATGTTATTACTTCGTTTTCCACCCGCACGAAAGTGCCTGGTGGGCACCTTTGAATCGTTTCTATGCGGGTTTGGCGAATTTTGCTCAAACTTGCATAGGTCCGATTCTGAGGGTGTTACAGAGTGGTATCAGAGATCAGCAGTTGCGATACCCCACAAGTCCAGCCTGTAGGATAACCTAGCTAACGGCCGAAGTAGAGTGTCAAAACTATTTTGCAAAAATCGGTTGGATAGTTCTGATTAGGTCTGATTTTACTCCTTACCCCTCTGCTACTCTCCTCTTATCTCGACGTGTTTTGAATCTGCTCTCTTCTTCCTCTTCGAGTCCAGGAATTCTCGTGGTTGGGTTCCGTCGTACCTTCAGGGTTTCGCTTCCTCCTCTGATAACGGTGTTCTACCATCCGGTGTTCAAGCTGCCTGAGGAATCCGTCTACTGCGGTACCATTCTTTGTTCCTTGTTTGTGCCTTCCGGTGTTTTCCGACGCGACGACATCCTCTATGCCAGATCCTATGCAGAGTCTGCATCACTCCGTTGTTCCGAACCTCGCTTGTCGAGATCTTCAGTCTAATTCTGAGAGTTGGTTGCATACTCCGCCTATTCGTGTGCAGAGTAATGGTTTGGGTGCGCGATGGACTGATCACCATCCGACTACTCTTATCATTCGCTCTTGTACATCGAATCAGTGGATCCAGCAATTTTACTCTGTCCACGGAAGCTAGAGGTGGCTTTGTTTGTTGATACCTCTACCTTCGACCTTTTGCCCCGGAGTGTTCTCTCGACGATCACGGACAACGACCTCTTGTTAGTGGTGTCGCGAGGATCTACATGAAACGAGAAGACTCAGATCGCCGATCTTCTTTTCCGGTACCATGAGGCGGATCTCGAGGGCGAGATCCATTGTTAGTGGTGTCAAATTGTGGCATCCCGCAAAACCACTACTAGAATATCGCGTTGAATTTGTGCATTGCATCATCATCATATGTTGTTTGTCTAAAACTATTTTCGCAAAACCCGTTTTGTTTTCTAAAAACGCCCCATCTTTATTCAAATATCAAAACCGGGTCGCCGGAATATTTTGTTGTCTACTATCGGTTTGCAAACGGTGTTATTAAAACAAATAAAATTTATATTATTTTTTTAGTGGGGCAGTCGAACGGGCCGAATGACCCGAACGACCGCCCCAGGATTTTAAATCGGACCACCTAACCAACCCCCTAATTCCTAAGTTCACCAAACTATCTACCCCAACCCAGCCTCCACATCACCCCACCCTATAGCACGCTGCCACCTCACCCTCTCTCGCCCTCACCCAATCCCCTTGTGCCACCTAGACTAAACCCACCCCAATCCCTCACAGCCCCTCCCTCTCTCTCTCTCCCCTCCACCTCACCAGCCGGTCCCACCCGACAGGCACCCGCACGCCAGCGCAGCAGCCTCTCCCCTCCCCTGGCCCCGCGCGGCCCACTTCCCTTCCTCCCACCTGCCTCTGCCCCTGGGACCCACCCCCTGACCCCGCGTCCCTCCACACGCGCCTCCACACGCCTCCCACGCGCCCTCCACACGCCTCCCACGCGCCCTCCACACGCCTTCCCCCCCCTCCACACGCTCCCACCCCACCCCGCAGCAACCCACCACCCTCTGGGCCCCACCCACGCGCCTGGCTCCATCTTCCCCCCTGGCTCCCTCTGGCCACCCGCACGCCACCCGCGGGCGCCCCGCGCCCCTTCCTTCTTCTCCCTCACCGGCTACCACCCCTTCTCCGGCCACCGCCCAGCCCCGCATCCCCCTCCCTCGACCTCCGCCGCCTCCACCTCGCGGCCGCTCCTCCCCACCTTCTTCCTCTCAGACGCCTCCCCGCCTCCTCCCACCGGCTCGCCCGCCTCGCCTGGCAGCCTTCCGCCCCGCCTCCGCCGGCGTCTGCTCCCCGCGCCGCCGCGCCTCCGCGAGCCCCGCCGGCCCGCCTCCGCTTCCCAAAGCTCCGCCCGCTGCCGCTCCTCTCCCTCCTCCCTCAGGCCGCGCCGACCCCGCCCTGGAGGCCCCGACGCGCGCCACCCCTGCCCCGCGCCTCGGCCTCCTCCCACGTCCTGCCTCGCTCCCCGCCGGCCGACGCCGCCCCGCCACCTTCTCTTCCCCGTCGCCGGCGCTCGCCGCCCTCGGCCGCGACCCCGAGCTCCGCGCCCCGCCTCTGCCGGCCCCGCCGCCGCGCCGGCGGTAGCATCCCCTCCGTCTCCGGTCGCCGCGTCCCCGTGGCCTCCAGAGCTTCCCCGACGGGCCCCCGCGCGACCGCCCTACTCCGGCCAGGTTCCGACCGCGCCGGCAGCGCCGCCTTCGACCGTCATGGCAACCTCCCCACCGCCGCAGGCCGCGCCGCGGGCACTCGAGACGGGGACGAGGCTGCACATATCCTACCTCAACGCCAGCGTCACCGTCTAGGACGTCCAGACTTGGACACAAAGCAGAGAGAAGTTGCGGCATTTCCCCAGACACAGAACTCTTTTCAGAGATTGGATATTCAGGGTGACAAGGAGGCACCGCGGAAATAATTTGAGACAACTACTCTGGCTACCTCCCGATGTACAAGTACAACAAGATGAATAAGCACGGACCAAGATGTCGTGACACATCAAGATCTCCTTCGCGGTATTCGAGAAGTCCGTTCGGGTGCCTGAAGATCAAACTCCGTCGAACCCTAACCAAGTACGTCGAGACCCTGAAGACCCCGAAGCCGAAGGTCACCTACAAGGAACGCCAAGGACCCCTCCCTGAAGCCGCCACGACCGTCTACATGAGGCCGCTGCCCTGAAGACCGATCTAGAGCGCCAGGGCCTTCGCATGGAATCGCCAAGATCCACCGGCGCCAAACCCTAGACCGACATCGTCACCCGAGAACTCTGACAAGGACGCCAAGCTCGTCGATATTGCGGAACGACAAGTACCCCCGAACGCCAAGACCAGCGACAAGATCTCCATCCGGGACTCCAAGGACTCCCTCACGGACATCGAGCGCCAAGTTCGTCTCACAGAATCCGAAACACGAATCGACAAGATCTACCGACGGACGCCAAGTGCTTCACCCCAAACGCCAAGACCGACCCGATACACGGACCCGACAAGACCCTCGCAACGGCAAGATCGACCCCGTGGGACCCGGCAAGATCTGCCCGACGACAAGAACGACAGCGACCAGGAGAGTCCGATGCGCCCCCGGCGCCGAACCAAGTCCGGCTATCCGGACGCGCCAAGATCTACCCCAGTAATCCGAGACCGCTTCCGTCGAACCCCGAACCCCAGATCCGTCGAACCCTGAGACCGACCCCGAACCCCGGAACCCCAAGTTCGTCGAGACCCCTCAATGTGTGAACCCTTTCCGAAACCCTATTTTATAACATAATAACAACTTGTTGCATATTAAATTGTCATACTTGAATGCATCTTGTCATGTGGTTTGGGGGCCTTATGCCGATTCACCTAATAATTAAATATGGGGCCCATATGCGGGCAAATCTAGTCTCATATTGGCCTCATTTAAACTTGTGTAGCGAACCGGTGATATATCCTGCCTTGTTAAAACAACATTTAAATTTGCGGGGTAGATAAATAACTTAAACCACTTAATTAATTGTCGGGAACCCGGTTCCGCTTAATATGACCTAATTGCATCGCACCTTTGCCACGTCATCCATCATGCATGCATCATGCCGATCTTCTGCCGTTGTATTAAATATTGCATCCGGTGTTTATTCTAGTGTTTTGGTTCTTCGCGGATAAGGCCGTTGAGTTGATGTGAGCTTCGCCCCGATCTTCGGTTGAACCTTCGGCAATGTTTCAGGCGAGCATCTCCCCCTTTCTACCAATCTTACTTTTATAGTATTTACTTCCCCCCTGTTGATCTATTGCTATATGTGTTGCGATGCTCTAGTTTTCCGTACCCGTGATATCCCTTGCAGCCCTATATTGCCTCGGACACATCCTATTACCTATTGTTTGGTAGATAGTTGGACTTGCGCGTCGTAGCCGCTTGCTCAAGTGCTGTTGCGTGTCGTCAAGTGCCACAGTTGTTGATGTATTGCCGCATGTTGATGTTGGAGATGATCATAGTTTTACTTATTGTTCACTTTAATTCCTGTTTAACAACTAAAATTGAAGTAAGCAGAGGCATCGGTGGGTGATAGATAACATTTGGTTTCCGAACGCCCACTTGTGTCCCGTAGGACCCCGAGTACTTGATACCTGTTCCTTGATTTATCGCGCTATCCACATGCGGGGAGTATGGGCCCCCCTTAGCCAGAGCATGATTCCGTCTTATTTCTTGGGGCCACAAACTAGTTTGAGGTTTTATTTACGATCCTGTACTTATGCCATGCTACTGCTTTATTTAAATTGTGCGACAGATAGCACACTGTACTGTTTAGGATCGGGACACGTTTTCGCGGTGTCGACAAGCCCCGTTTGGGGTTCCCAGTCGCTCACAGCCGTCCACCCAAACCTTGAGTCCGTCTCGGAGCTTGCTTACTTCGTTGCGGGTGTACTCCAAGGGGTGGCCCCCTGAAATATTTCTGAATCTTTTGATTCCTCTGTCGTGAAGACCTCGTTGGGTTTTGATTTGGTTTTTCCGAGGTTGATCGTGTGTGTGTTGCTATTTGTGCGCCCCGGCCGGGTTAAAACTTTCTGAAAGCCGTGTCCGCGGTTATGGACGACTTGGAGCACAGTATCTCGACCATAGACAAGCATAACTAGAGTTTATTGCTATAAATTTGACTTTATAATGACTAGTAATCAGCTTCACTATAATGGAATGGCTAAATAATACTGCCCACAATTGCTTGTTTGGAGTGTCGCTTGCGACCATCGTACCTGGCTAGTATGTAATTGTTGCCTGCCAAAACTCACCGGCGAGCAGCGACGAGCAACACGAAGAGCCGGGAGGCTCCCAGAGCGGCTGGTGGGCCCTGGTCCCTCGGGCAACGGCCCGCAAAGCTCCGGCACGCGCCCTGGCTTGGTTCGAGGGCGTGCCACCTGACCTATACCTGATCAGGAAGGTGAAAGATTGCTTCGATTGTTTTCCTGCATGGCAAACAAACACATGTAAAATTCGAGCCGTCACCGGCTCCCAGGTTTCCCTGTGAATCGGCTCTTAGAGCCGATTATCCCATGGTTCTGCATCAAATCTACTATAACATGGGGTGTTTTGCTTCATCAATACAAGCTAAATCGATCTACGACAGTTTAACGTTTTCACCTCATGACTGGAACATCCTACACGTAATTGAGCCTGGTAGATACAAAAGATAGTAGAAAACTAATCTTAGAGAAAGCCTAAAAACCAACATAACGTCAATTCCCGGAAAACAAGGTACAACTATAACAGATCAAATCGACTTAAATAAAGATCAAGCAAGACGCCACCTTCACCCCCGGGAAAAGGTGCAAAGGCGGCGATATGGCTATAGGCAGCATAACTAAACAATCATAGTGAAAAGTACTGATGCTAACCCAAACAAATCTATGATAATGATGTTACTCGCCATCAACAAGGCTTCAGTACGAGTAACATCAGATAACGCATAAGTAGATACTGCCTAGATCGCAAGCATGGCACTTACCCGAGAAAAAACCCTAGAAACAAGGGGTGGCGATGCGCCGAGATTGTGTTTGTTGTGAACGTGATTGTCCTCCTTTTCGCGATAACCTTAGGTACATATTTATAGTCCGGAGACTCTCTACTTTTGGAATAACTCTACAACTCTATCTTTACCTAAACTGAAACGCAACCTACTATGATACAAGATACACGGGCAATTTAGCCCAAATCTACGCACAAGGCCGATTAACAACACGTTGAATATACGTATCTTCTAAGCCCATCTTGATTACGGCCCAACTCCTCCTTTGGCCAAAATATGGCGATAACACATGCCCCCCTGGTTTTGGCAATAATAATTCCAAAACCACTCTGCTGATATTTTTTCTTCGCCACCTCTTTTTTTTGTATCGGGTTGCGCGTTGACAGAATGCGTGGCAGAACAGGATCGTCACGCCACCCCTTCATCATGATGCCCTGTCTTCTCGACTCCTTCGCACTGCATGATTTGACGATTTTGGCAGTGCAATCTGGGAAACCGCTATGGCATTGAACCGTCTCTCCAATATTCCCCTTATTTAAATCCGCCTGAACAGTTCGCAGTCCTCATCTTCCTCCAGTAGCCAGAAAACCCTTCTTCCTCCGCCGAAAAAACCCTCTTTCTCGCCATGGCCTCCTCTGCTTCCTCTGGCCTGTCCTCCCATGCTTCCAACAGCATTAGTGACCGAGAGCCGACGCCAGAGCACCCGCCCACGGCGGCGTACAGTACTCTCGCCCCACGATGGTGGGACGAAAGGGACTGGGATTTCGCCGTCTGGTCGGAGGACGACGCGTCCATGACCGACGGCGAGGAGGACCTGCAGTTCCTGGCCGATGGGGAACTGGAGGCGGACAGCAGCGACGACGCCATGTCCTGGGACGGCGTCGACTCCTCCGACGAGGAGGAAGAAGAGGAGGACACCTCCTCCGAGGAGTACCAGCCGGTGAAATACTTCCGCGCCGGGTCCGAGGACGACGACGACGAGGACGAGGACGAGGAGGCCCCTGCTGGCTTCTTCAGCAGCAGCAGCGAAGACGACGCCGGCAGCAGCGCTGATGACAGCGAACAAGACGGCGGCGGCAGCAGCGACGACGACCTCGGCCTAGATTAGGAATTAGTAGTAGTAGTAGTAGTATGCTTCCTTTTGTAATCCATCAGCCGCTTGTAAGCAATCCGCTTTTGAATGAATGAATGAAAAAATTCGTTTCTCGAAGATTGCCTTTCCGCCCCAATTTTGTCGATAACAAACATAAGTCGATGTTCCAGGAGCCGATAGCAACGTATCGGCTTTCACCTTGTCACGTCCCCACAGTCAACCAAACTATAACTCAAAGAGCCGATGCACATCGGCTTTCCCAAAATCGTTCACAAGGTCCAACTCAGTCACATACTTAGGCAAACCTAAACGGCCACCTCTTAGTTTCAAACGGTAACCTGCGACTTCCTTCAACAAGGGCGACCTAGATCCCCAACTGCCCACCAACCAGATCGAGCTCACAGCAACAAGAATCCTCAATCCTCAATCTGCATAGATCCATCTCCGCAGGCAAACCAGATGGCAGAATCGTCCAGCACCAATCCAGAGGTCTCCGGTCTGAAGGTACGCCTACCCCTCGCAGTCTGAACGCAATGTTAGAACTTAATGGCGAACACCTGAATTAATGCCTTTATCCCACCATTAATTTTTTTAGGTTTCAGACATTCTACTGCCGCATCCTTCTCTCCCAAATTCTCTCTGTCTTGGCCCTCGTTCAGATTCTAGTCCTGCCCATCTGATTTCTTGCGAAGCAAATAGGATCCCCTTTGTAAGCCAAGACCTAGATCTGAACTCCTGAGCCGACTGCTTGCGAGCCTGGCCTAATCCCCCTGAACATTGGGTTTCTTGGTTCAGTAGGGTAGCTAGAGCTTACCAATCCCAATGGGAAACTTTGGGAATAGCCGATGCCTTGCACCTATCGTTGTCTCCTCTTGAAAAACACGAGAATCTTCTCAAAACCATCGGCTATTTCTGGTCTGACGCTCTGAACTGCTTTATGTTTGGCCATGGCCCCATGTCACCAACATTGCTAGACGTGGTGATGATCATTGGCCTGGATGTTACATCACCCAGTCCCTCTGCTTTCAAACTGACCAAAGTCCCCTACAAACCGTCTTCCAAAACAGACTGTACAAGTTGGGGTGCTTATCTCCAACGCCATATGAAAACAAAGGGCCCTGTTTCAGAGAAAGAACATACAGCCTTTCTCAACTTCTGGCTAGAGCATTTCATCTTCTGTGGCCCTTCCCTTGCTCCAACCAAAAACTATCTTTCCTTAGCCCATGAACTGGCCAAAGGTACTCAACTTGGTATCGGCAAACTGTTCCTTGGAGAGGTCTATCGATATCTCCAATTGATGTCTGTTAAGCTGTTCTCAGGCATAGCAATCAAAACAGGTGGTCCTTGGTGGTTCATTCAGTTATGGGCTCAGCTGTACTTTCAAAACCACATCCCAGACTTCCCCCTCCTAGCGAGTTGCACCTTTCCTGATGTAAAAGGGAAACAGATCCGATGCACTAGTTATGGCCAAGCCTTGTACGGGCTGCCAGGCAGCAAGTTATCCCCTCAGGAAGCATCCAAGTGGTTCAGCACTTTCTTCCAGGGCCTGGATAACCCTACCTTCTTCCCCTATATGGAGGAATCGGAACACTTTGAAAATCCACTTTCCTTTAGGCTGGACAATTTTGCCGATGACACTAGCACTCGGCAGCTTTTTTCCACCGTGATTCGTCCCTGTTTCCTTCCAGTTGGCATGAGTACGTCCAACAGAATAATCAAACCTGGGTATGAATTCTACCAGCCAGTCTTAGTAGCCCGCCAATTTGGCCTTGGACAAGTAGCTCCCCACTTCTTTCTCCATCATCTTACGGAGTGCAGAGCCGACCTGCCTGATCCTCTCACCAGTCGGAGGTGTTACTCCTTCTTTGATGCTCTGACCATCCCCATTCCAAATGACCTCACCTTCGCTTCGTCAACTGACGGCTTCGAAGACTGGTGGACGATGTGGAAAACCCACGTTTTCCGGAAAGCTCTGGGACCGCTGTTGAAACAACTTGATGCTGATTACGACGTCCCCGTGGAACAGGTACTACTACTTGCAAATTTTCTTGATGCAGCTTGCAATTGATCCTTTTACTAATCCATTTCTCCCTTTGCAGCAACAAAATGGCCCTGAGCCTACACACAGCGATGGCTCCCCCTTTGAGTTCTTTCCACCAGCTCATGTGGTCCTTTTCTGCAAAAACTCGCCACCTCTAAAAAAGGTCATAATGCAGAAACAGCCGATAACACCTCAATCGGCCTCTAAAAAGCAAGGAACTTCAGCACCAGCTGCCCCCCGGGTTCCAACTAAGACAAGAACGACTACGAGGAATGTAGCTGCCAGGAAAACCTTGAGGCACCGGAGCCCTTCCCCAGAAAGCTCGCATGTAGGCTGACCCATTTTTTTTTAGTTAATTTCCTTATTCTTCATTATGGCAGATGCGCTCATGTCTAACATCCTTCCTTCTTTTGCAGGCTTCCATTGAAGATTCTTCCCACGAGGACGAACAACCCGATGAGGGAGAATCGAACCCAACGGATTCTGAGAGGACCATCACCCCGAGCCAGCCAGATGTGCCACCATCGGCTTATAGGAAAAGGTCTGTTCCTGAGCCTGCTGCCCCCCGAGCACCAGTCGAGGCTGGGCCAGTATCGGGTCCCAAGAGAGCTCGTCAAGGACCACCAGTCTCTTCATCGAGCCAAAAGGTTCTGAAAAATCCTCATCTTTTATGCTTCTGCCCCTTACTCCCTTTTTCCTGCCGATTCATCATTTTTTACACTGGTAAATTAACTTTTATACAGGCAACTGATGCTTCTAGTGGGAAGGCCGGGGCCGTGCTGACGCCGGATCTAGGGATCCCCGAAGGTGTAGATGAAACGGCTACCATTCTGGCCAAGCCTCCAGCGACCACACACAAACCGATGGTCTCTTCATCGGCTATCCCCTCGATAGGAGAGGTACGTTTAATTTTTTTTGGTCCGGCCTTGTATGTTTAGACGCATACTGACGCTTTTCTGGCTGTCAGAGTTGTGATCTTTCAGGTTTGCTGTCGTTCGACCCTGAATCCATCGAACCAACTCCCTCTGTTGCCCACGCTGAACCACAAGCCAGGATTGCTCCACCTCAATTCCAACGTCTTAAAACCTTGCTGTCTTCCCCGATCGAGGAGTTGATCGAGGGTTCTGAGGAAGTGAAGAGCGTTCTTGCCGAAATTAAGGATCATCTTCCAGTAGCATTGCAAGTGAAGCTTTGGTCAGTTGCAAATCTGTCCTTCTTCGGGCCACGGGTGAAATTAGCTCGTGAAAGGATCCATCTGCGTCACGCCCAACTTCCGCTGAAAGCCGATATTGCAGAAAGATGTCAGCAGCTTAATGAGAAAAAGGCGTCTCTGGATGCTAAAACTGACACCTCCGTCAGCACCGCCGATCTCCCATCCTTGAAAAAGGAGCTGGAAGATCTTGAGGAGAAGGTCCGGGTGACTAAACAGCTCATCCGTGACAAGGAAGAATCCATAGCCCGCTCCCAACACGAGGCGGAAGGCCTCCAAGCTCAACTGAAGACCGATCTGGCAGACATACGTGCCCTGAGCAAGCAGCTAGTGACGGGCAAGGATGAAGATGACGAAGCTGAGCTCGCCGAGGTGGATCGTGTCCGTGCTGACGCCTTCCACGCCTTCGAGGCATTCTTCAGTAGCTCGTATGTATAAACTGGCACCTGCTTGTAATGTGTGTGGACCTCTAAAGTCGATGACCGTGCATCGGCTATATATTTTTGCTCTTATTCGGCCGATTTTTGATATCGGCCCCCACATTTTTGCTGTCCAATATCTCACGTGCTTTTGTACCTGGCCGATTTCATGTGTCGGCCCCCATGTTTTACTGTCCATCATCCCACATGCTTGGGAAATATTTCTTGAGATGTTGACCGTTGACCGCCACTGGGAATTTTACGCCGTCCTGCTCTTCCAGCATGTACGCGTTCCCTCTTAAAACTTGATCGACCCTATATGGCCCGTGCCAATTTGGGGACCATTTACCATATGCTGCATCCTTAGTTCCTAACGGCAACACCGCTTCCCATACCAGATCGCCAACGTGGAACTCCTTAGGTCTCACCTTCTTGTTGTATGCACGAGCTACTTTGGCCTTGTTCTCTTTGATTTTTTCAAGCGACCACAGCCTAAGCTCAGTCACATCTTCAACACTGTCACTCATCAAAGTTGCATATTCTTCAGCCGTCAGATCGTTCTGAAAGGTGACGCGTCTCGATCCAGCCGTAATTTCCCAAGGCAACACGGCTTCTTGTCCATAGACCAGATGGTATGGCGAGGTTTTTATCGCTCCATGACATGACATGCGATAAGCCCATAAAGCCTCTGATAAAACCTCATGCCAACGTCTAGGGTGCTCATCGATTTTCCTCTTGATCAGCTTGATAAGGCTCTGGTTGGATGCTTTAGCTTGCCCATTTGCTTGAGCATAGTACGGAGATGACCGAATCAGCTTAATCCCTGTGTCCTCACAGAACTCCCTGAACTCGTGAGAAGTGAAAACCGAACCTCCATCGGTTTTGATAGTCTGAGGAATCCCAAACCTATGAATGACGTGCTCTTTCACAAAATCGACAACATCTTTTGAACTTACTGATTTCATAGGGACGGCTTCCACCCATTTGGTGAAATAATCCGTGATGGCCAAGATCCACATGTGGCCTTTGCTTGACGGAGGATTGACCTTGCCGATCATATCCATGCCCCAACCTCGGAATGGCCAAGGCTTGATGATGGGATTCATTGCTGACGCGGGTACCATCTGGATTCTTCCAAATCTCTGACAGAAAACCGAACCTCCATCGGTTGTGATAGTCTGAGGAATCCCAAACCTATGAATGACGTGCTCTTTCACAAAATCGACAACATCTTTTGAACTTACTGATTTCATAGGGACGGCTTCCACCCATTTGGTGAAATAATCCGTGATGGCCAAGATCCACATGTGGCCTTTGCTTGATGGAGGATTGACCTTGCCGATCATAGCCATGCCCCAACCTCGGAATGGCCAAGGCTTGATGATGGGATTCATTGCTGACGTGGGTACCATCTGGATTCTTCCAAATCTCTGACATGCTTGACACCCTTTGTAGTATTTAAAACAGTCCTCGAGCATGGTAGGCCAATAAAACCCTGATCGCCTGATCAACCACTTCATCTTATGAGCCGATTGGTGAGTTCCACAGGCGCCTTCATGTACCTCGTGTAGGAGCCGCTTGGCCTCGGCTGTTCCCAGACATTTGAGTAATAACCCCTCAAGAGTCCTGTAAAACATGTCGTCCCCGATGAGCACATATTTCATGGCCTTGTATCTTATCCGTTTAGGTGCCCCCCGAGCCGAATCCTTCAAGTAATTGAAGATATCGGCTCTCCAGTCGTCTGCGTACAGGAATTGCACCTGAATATCAGCTCCCTCTGCTACGTCCTTGTAGCCTGAAGCCATTTGTGCAAGATCGTTCGCTTCGGAATTCTGCGATCGCGGGATCCAGGTGAAATTTATGTATCGGAACTGTGCCATCAGCTCACGGCATTGCATCCATAATGGGAAGAGCGATTCACTCTCACACTTATATTCCTCTGTGAGCTGAGAAATCACCAGTTTGGAGTCTCCAAATATTTCTACTGCTTCCGCTCCAGTTTCGATGATCAACTCCATTCCCCTGCGTACCGCCTCATACTCGGCTACATTGTTGGTGCGAGAGGTAGACAATCTAATGGAGAAGGAAAATGTTGCCCCCCGGGGCGACACGAGTAAAATGCCGATGCCGCAGCCATCGTCACAAACTGATCCGTCGAAAAACATAGCCCACGCTCTTATGGACAGTGCTGCTATGTTGGTGTTGATCCTTTCAGCAATAAGATCGGCCAACGCCTGTCCCTTAAATGCTTTCGCGGGTTGGTACCGGATGTCAAACTCTGATAATGCAAACATCCATTTGCCCAGTCGGCCTTTTAACATAGGAGCCGACAGCATGTGCTTTACGACGTCTGATTTGCATATGATGATGATCTCTGCTGATAGCAAAATGTGGCGCATCTTGGTGCAGGTGAAAAACAGGCAGAGGCATAACTTCTCAATATCAGGATACCTTGTCTCTGCGTCCAGTATCCTCCTGCTTATGTAAAATACGACTCGCTCCACCCCATCATAAACTTGTACTACCACCGAGGCGATGGACGTGTCAGCTACTGACAGGTAAATGTAGAACGGTCTGTCCGGCTGGGGTGGAACCAACACTGGCGGCTTCGTCAGATATTCCTTGATCTCGTCAAAGGCTTGCTGCTGTTCTGCGCCCCAGCGGAATTCCTCGTCAGATTTAATTTTTACTAGTTCCATGAACGGCTCTATCCTTCCTGACAGATTAGAGATAAATCTTCTGACGAAGTTGATCTTGCCGATGAGAGACTGCAGTTCTTTCTTTGTGGTGGGTGGCTTCATTGTTCGCACTGCCTCCTGACTTTTCAGGCCGATCTCAATCCCGCGTTCATGGACCAAGAAACCCAAGAACTGACCGGCCGTTACCCCGAAGGCGCACTTCTTTGGGTTCATCCGTAGTCCGAATTTTCTCGTTCGGTCCAGGACGCGTTGCAGATCGCCCAAGTGTCCTTCTACTGAGGCAGACTTGACCACTACGTCATCGATATAAATTTCCACCAGCTTGCCGATCAGATCATGGAAAATGTAGTTCATGGCTCTTTGGTACGTGGCACCAGCATTTTCAGCCCAAACGTCATGACAACGTATTCAAACAACCCCACCGAGCCTGGTACTCTGAACGCAGTCTTGTGTATGTCTTCGGGAGCCATAAAAATTTGGTTGTAACCGGCATTCCCATCCATAAAGCTCAAGATCTTATGGCCAGCCGCTGCGTTGATTAACGTTTCTGCCACCGGCATTGGATACTCATCCTTTGGGGTAGCTCTGTTGAGGTCCCGAAAATCTATGGCGACACGCCACCGGCCATCCTTTTTCTCCACAGGTACGATATTAGAAATCCATTCAGCATACCTGCAAGGCCTGATTAAATCGGCTGCCAACATTTTCTCGACCTCCTTCTTGACTTGTTCTAGAATTTCGGCCTTCATCTGCCGTGCCCGCTGCTGGAACGGCCGAAATCCTTTTTTAAGCGGGAGTCTATGCTCAATGATGCTCCTGTCTAACCCGGGCATCTCTGTGTAGTCCCAGGCGAAGCAGTCTGGATATTGTTTCAACAGGGCTATCATCGGATCCCGCAGACTTGGATCCAACCTTTTGCTGATAAAAGTTGGTCGTGGCTTATCCCCAGGACCAATGTCGATTTCTTCTAGTTCATCAGCAGATGTAAATCCACACCCTAGCTTTCCGTCACCTGTCAAATCTATGCTAAGCACAGGGCAAACAGTAGGTGAAGTTAACAAAAATAGTTTGGGCCGATTGCCTGAATCGGCCCCCTTTTTTATTGCATTAGTCAAGGATGGTTTACACCTTACGGCTTTAACATGGCTGGGAATCTCCCTGCTACGACTGCACGATCTGCTTGTCGTAAGATTGCTGCTTTTTGTTTTTTGTGGCCGATCGCAGGGATCGGCCGTACCACGCGCCGTCGTGGGCTCTGCTACTCTGTCAGGCCAGTGGATAAGACCAGCCTCACCCCGTTTTTTGTATCCTCGATGCGTTCACAGCCGTCTAGATTGATTCCAGAGATCGGCTCTTGGTCTTCTGCTTCCCAGACGTTCATGCCAGCAATGGAGACCTCGATAGACTCATCTGTGTGGATGACCTCCACTTCATCTCCATCCCACTGGATTAGGCACTGGTGCATCGTGGACGGGATGCAGCAATTAGCGTGAATCCAATCCCTTCCTAGCAAGACAGTGTAAGTGCTCTTGCTGTCCACGACGAAGAATGACGTGGGGATGGTTTTTCTGCCCACGGTCAGATCCACGTTCAGTACGCCTTGCGTTTCCGAAGTCTGACCGTTGAAGTCGCTTAACGTGACGTTGGTTTTGATCAAATCTGCGGCGGAGCGTCCCAAACGCCGTAGCATGGAGTATGGCATGATATTGACTGCCGCTCCGGTGTCCACCAACATCTTGGTGACAGGTTGCCCATTGATGTAACCTCGTAGGTATAGGGCTTTCAGATGCTTGTAACCCTTCTCCCGCGGCTTCTCAAAAATAACCGGCCGTGGGCCGCAGTCGAACTGTGCCACGGGTAGCTCTTTGGTTCTTGGTGCGCAGAATTCTGACGGAAGTATGAACACCATGTTTGTGCCAACCGATGTCTTTGCATCGGCTTTTACCGGTTTGGGGCGCCACTCCTTCCTGCTCGGGTGATCTTCCGCTTCCAAAGTCTGCCTCACTTTGACGGCCAGATCAGGCCGTGCTTTCTTCAAAGCGTGGAGATACTGTGCTTCAGCTTCTTCCAAATTACGTAGCCGCTGCACTCTACGCTTTTGGGTGTGCCTGAGTCCGTCGGGACACCACCTTGGACGGTGATACCTGTCTTCTTCTTTGTCACCCACTGGCTCCTTGAGACCTTGTGCTCGGGATGCTCCCCTGCGTCTGCTCTGTGGTGGGAGAGGCCCTAGGCGCTTGAACACCGACACTGGCCCCGTGTCCCCTTGCTGCTGTCCGCATTCCGGGCAGTTGTCAATCGTAGGCAATCGGCTCATTCCCGCGTCCCAGCAATATTTGAAGAACGGGCAATCCCAATGCTTGTCTGCGCCTTCCTTTTCTTTTGACGATTCCCTGGCAAGGTGCTCATATCCTTCTTCGTTTCTGTCGCGCCGGCGGCGTTGGTCATACTGACGCTCATACTTGTTAAGGAGGTGCGTGGAATGTGGCTTCTGATATCGCAGTCTCCTCACTTGTTCCTCTGTTAAGTACCGCCTGTCATTGTGGCTGGGCCGGTCGCGTGGACCAGCCTTCTCTCTTTCTTTGCCCCGAGAGCGACCACCCTCCTCCTCGTAGTCATGGTGGTACCCGGATCCTGCCATATTAACGCCGAACGAGAAATCTAGCTGACGCCTCGCGGAGCGACTGAGCTCTACCATGTTGACGCCGGGAAATGGGTTTGTGTCCACTTTCATGGCGACCTGCCCAAGGATCAGACGGCCTTGCTCTATCGCCATTTGGATTTGGCGACGCAGCTCTTTGCAATCATTGGTGGTGTGGGTGAACGAATGATGCCACTTGCAGTATGGTCTCCCGTGCATTTCCTGAGTCGTAGGGATTTTGTGGCCTTCGGGTAACCTCAGCTGCTTCTCCTTCAGCAGTAAATCGAATATCTGCTCGGCTTTGCTCACATCGAAGTCAAACCCTTTTGCAGGCCCTTGCTGTTTCACCCATTTGCAGGACACAGGATCTGCCCCTCGAGCCCATTCGGCTACAGCCACTTCCTGGTCTTGTGTAGGATCATCTTCTTCTGCATCAACCAATCCTATCGGACGTTTGAATTTGTCTTGGTACAACTCAGGGTGGCGCTGTTCATACATCGTCAGTTTCTGGGCCATGTGCGCCAATGAGTTGTACTCCACTTGGAAAGCCAGATCCTTGATGGGTGCTAAGAGACCCAACACTGCCAGCTCGACTGCTTCCTTCTCAGTTAAACGAGCTGAGTAACATCGGTTCTTGACGGTCCTGAAGCGCTGGATGTATTCGGCTACAGTTTCTCCCCGCTTCTGCCGTACTTGCGCCAGGTCTGCAATGCCAGCCTCAGTAGCCTCTGAATGGTACTGGGTGTGGAACTGCTCTTCTAGTTGCTTCCAGGTGCGAATTGAATCAGGTGGCAGCGAGGTGTACCACCCAAAGGCTGGTCCTGTCAGAGATTGTGCAAAAAATCTTACGCGCATCTGATCCGATGCCGAAATTATGCCTAGCTGTGCCAGGTATCGGCTTATGTGCTCGATCGAGCTTGACCCTTCTGACCCGCTGAACCTTGAGAACTCAGGGAGCTTATATTTGGGTGGCAGCGGAATCAGATCAAACTCGTTGGGGTACGGCTTTGAATAGCCGATTGTCCTTCTCTTCGGCACGAAGCCGAACTGGTCTCTCAGGATGGTACCGATTTGCTCCACTGTTTGAGCTGTAGGGGCTAGATTCTCATGACTTGTTCCAGTGGCATACTTGGCTAGCCACGCTATCGGCGTCCATCCCAGAGATTCCTGCTCCGGAAACACCTGCTCCCGAAGCCCCTATCCCAGCAATCCCTGCCGTTGCAATCTGGTTTGTGCGTGTCAAACTGGTGGAGTCTGGCACGTAGGTCCACACGTATCCATGTGGGATTTCTTTAGGTGGTTCACACAGGAATTGGCAATCGCCAGGGTCGCCTCCAACCTTGTAGACGATGTACGCTGGTGCCCCTGGTGGCTCTGGAGCTACAAGTGTGAATGGCAGCGGTGGCCTGGCCTGGAGCGGTCTTTCTCCCTGGTGAGTTCCTAGAGTGGGCCCCGACGGAGAATACTGATGTTTCATGATCTCCTGAACCACGCGAACTGCTACCCGCTCGAACGCGTTTACCAAGCTCTCAGAATGGCGGTGAAGAGAATGAGCCACCATGTAGTTGACTTCCTGGCGCAGAGCTCTGGTGCGGTCCTCTGAAGGGACAGACAGATCTACCTCATCAAGAGCACCCTCGGGTGAGAACCCCTTCCACCTGATCCCATGCTTACGAGTCCTCTCAAAAGAGCCGATGATATCGGCTTCGAAGAGAGCTTTGACGTCATCATACTTTGCCTTGAACTCATCAGACAGTTGATCGTACGTGACTGGTCTGTCTTCCATCGCAGCGTCGGATGTTGATGTAGACGTTGTTGAAGGTCCCACCGGGCGTGCCAGAATGTGTTGCCTGCCAAAACTCACCGGCGAGCAGCGACGAGCAACACGAAGAGCCGGGAGGCTCCCAGAGCGGCTGGTGGGCCCTGGTCCCTCGGGCAACGGCCCGCAAAGCTCCGGCACGCGCCCTGGCTTGGTTCGAGGGCGTGCCACCTGACCTATACCTGATCAGGAAGGTGAAAGATTGCTTCGATTGTTTTCCTGCATGGCAAACAAACACATGTAAAATTCGAGCCGTCACCGGCTCCCAGGTTTCCCTGTGAATCGGCTCTTAGAGCCGATTATCCCATGGTTCTGCATCAAATCTACTATAACATGGGGTGTTTTGCTTCATCAATACAAGCTAAATCGATCTACGACAGTTTAACGTTTTCACCTCATGACTGGAACATCCTACACGTAATTGAGCCTGGTAGATACAAAAGATAGTAGAAAACTAATCTTAGAGAAAGCCTAAAAACCAACATAACGTCAATTCCCGGAACGTCCCCTCTAAGATCGATAAACCATATCTTACGTATTACTGGATCGTTCAACCCGTTTGCAAGGCCTGATCAAGTGGATATCAAACTAAACCTTGGAAAACAAGGTACAACTATAACAGATCAAATCGACTTAAATAAAGATCAAGCAAGACGCCACCTTCACCCCCGGGAAAAGGTGCAAAGGCGGCGATATGGCTATAGGCAGCATAACTAAACAATCATAGTGAAAAGTACTGATGCTAACCCAAACAAATCTATGATAATGATGTTACTCGCCATCAACAAGGCTTCAGTACGAGTAACATCAGATAACGCATAAGTAGATACTGCCTAGATCGCAAGATGCGATCTAGGCAGCATGGCACTTACCCGAGAAAAAACCCTAGAAACAAGGGGTGGCGATGCGCCGAGATTGTGTTTGTTGTGAACGTGATTGTCCTCCTTTTCGCGATAACCTTAGGTACATATTTATAGTCCGGAGACTCTCTACTTTTGGAATAACTCTACAACTCTATCTTTACCTAAACTGAAACGCAACCTACTATGATACAAGATACACGGGCAATTTAGCCCAAATCTACGCACAAGGCCGATTAACAACACGTTGAATATACGTATCTTCTAAGCCCATCTTGATTACGGCCCAACTCCTCCTTTGGCCAAAATATGGCGATAACAGTAATGCAACTACAACGGAATGGCTGAATAAAAGTACCAACAACTGCTGGGTTTTGGGTTATATCATGCTATCTGTATCTGATTAGTAAGTGTTGCAACTATAACGGAATGGTTAACTAAAAGTGCCCACTGCTTACATTATCAGGATGATTATCTATACCTGACTAGTAATTACTGCAACAATAACTGAATAAATAAAACTGCCAACTGTGTGAGTTCCTCGGTTGACTTCCTCGTATGGTCTCGAGGGGGAAACACCAGGATGGGTTTGTTTGGTGTTAGCCTCAGGTTGGATCCGGATAGGTACTTCTTACCCCTCTCTGATAACCGGCAGTTGTATCGAGTCTCTGTAGGTTGTTTAGCGCATGCTGCCGCTGCCGCTCTGTCCACCATACCTATGTAGGCGAGGACCGCCGAATTCTAGACTCGCCGTGTACTGGCGTCAGTACTGACGCTCCTTCTTTTTCCTTTGCCCTTTGTCGGCACCCCTTTTTGTTTAAGCAGGTTTGAGATCGACGTCGTTAGCAGGGTTACCCTTCCGGCTTGGCCTAGGCAGGGTTATGGACGCCATTGGTTATTCTTTAGGGCTCTTAAACCCATTTGCATCTTGTCCGTAGTCGGACGCTCTATCGTTTTCAAGGTGATTTGGATCTTTGTATATTATATCTGTATTCTTGACTCATGGAGTCGCTGTTATATATATCTGTTCTGTGGGTCCCATCGAGGACTGTTGTGTAATGTTATTACTTCGTTTTCCACCCGCACGAAAGTGCCTGGTGGGCACCTTTGAATCGTTTCTATGCGGGTTTGGCGAATTTTGCTCAAACTTGCATAGGTCCGATTCTGAGGGTGTTACACCGGCCCCGGTTGAAACCAAGTTTACAGCATTCTGGTCCACCAGGAAAATGTCAGGATCGACGCCCCGGTAAACAAAACCTCAGCATAGTTCCATTTATTTCTTGTGTTTAATCTTGTCTAGATACAAGTACTAGGATTAATTTAGTAAAACACAGGTCCGGATTTTGGAAACTCCACGGAGTAGTAACGGAAGAACAGTAGCAGCAGTAGTTGTACAGTTGTACTTATACTCCGATAATACATGTTTTTATACTCCAGTAGTACATCGCTTTTTACATTACTCCGGTAGGTATAGGAATTTGCGGTGGGCGGGAGGCGGGCGGCGGTAGCTATTTACGGCTTTTTACTAGGTAGTACTCGAGTGCTCTCGTGACTTCATGAAGTGAGACTACAAAACATTATTGTACTACTCAGATGCAGCTGTTATCATACGGTTCCTAGGGGCACGCCAGAGACACGGGTGTTGAGATGCACGTCCTTGCTGCCAAGGCAATTCATTTCGCTCCAATCTATTTCTCATGTATAAATGGTTGCATGCTTGCTTGATTTTGTGGCCGACGCAGCCTTTTTTGACATGCCACGGTGCCGGCCAAGGATAGCACGTTGGGCGCAGTCAAGTATTCATATCAATGTGACATAAAAATAATTTAATTCAATGCCGAGCAAGGATATGATTTACGTGTAAGTACGCCGTACATAGGTTATTTTTTATCCAGGGACTTTAATAGTAGTACTCCGTATTTCACTTAATCACTACGAATACATGCGTTTTTCTAGGTTTCTTCCTTTTAGTAGGAGTATTAATTACCTGAAACCACGTGAGTACTAATTGACGTCTCTTTCTCTGTATTGGCACCCCTCTTTCCTCGAACACATGCAGAAATTAAGGGGAGGAAGTAATATGGAGTACAAGAGGTTTTATTGCGTTGCAGTGGGGGAGATGAATTGACAAACGTAGTACTTTTGCTAGATCCCAACACCGTTCCAACTTGCACTTGATGATCTTCAATCTCCAAACCTTATTCTAGATAGGTAGTACTAGAGGTTAAATTAATCATAAGACTTCTTCTTCTTGGACCCGGATCCTTCCGCTAACCCTGCAGGGTTTTAATCTTTTCAAAAAGCCATGTCCATGGTTGTGGACAACTAGGGAACAGACGCGATGATCATAGAGAACTATCACCGAATGATAAAACTTGGCCAACTAATGAGTGGTCTGGAATAGTTTCTCGGGGTTGTTTGAGGGAGTAGTCCGAGAAGAGAGGTTCAGTTGATGTTGGTACTTGGTGGACATCGAAGATGATTCTAAGTGCTAGAGTTGTAGTCCTCTTATCCCCTTTGAAAATGATCTGACTATACGAGCTTCTACTCCTACTTGTTTTGAAAACAAAAGATGGCTTTATGCAAAATAACTCCACTAGCCATAAGTCTTGCGGAGTACACCCTCTACTTAGCCTTGCTACGTTGATGGTTTTCTACAGATGAAGTTGTGCCAATTGAAGGTGGTTTCTACATCGATGTTGACTAGTAGTTGGGGTTCCCGGGCAGCAACCTAGGCTCTATGGAAGGGTCACTACTTCTGTTTAATACCCCTTAGGACCTTTGCTAAGTTTGTTGTTTATAACAACTTGTTTGCTTCCGTTGTTTTTTGTAATGATGGGTCTGTGATACCTGGCTTGTATGACTGGTTTGTAACTCTCTTAAGAGTTTACCTTATTAATGTATGTTGTGTATGTTCTATGATGTTACCGATCATTCCCTACACGCTTCAGAATATAGGTTAGGCTTATGTCAGATGAAGATCAAGTATTTGTCTATCCCTGATCCTTGGTCCTGACAGAGTATCAACCCATCTTTCGGTCACCAACCCCGAAAGATCCACCCGTGGAAGCAGCCACAGGACAAGGCATGACCCTCACTTTTACCGCTGAAGAGCTGAATATTCCCCCCCCCCCCCCGAGGAACTATAGTATCCAAAGTTGATACCCAACCCAAGGACAGCGATAATATGCAAGAACTTAGTTTGCTAGTATGCTAGACTGAGGTTCCCTCGTTCATGTTTTACCCACTACGTTTATCTGCTGACCAAGGACCATGTTCCTAAACCGCCAACCTCCAACGGCATCCTTCGACCTATTGGACCCCTATCTAACCTAGAAATAACTATCAGGAAGCTAGTTAAACACCCTTCCTGCTACGACTACTACCCTAAGAAGTGATATCGATGCCTCTCATGAAGCGATTTATACAAGGCGGCAGAAGATAATACACCACCGAACAAAAGGTGCAACGCCATTCCCCAAAATCATTCTACGACTCCAATAAATAAAGTATGTGATCCCACCAAGCCCCCTACTTTCGCCCTAAGGGGGAAGGACTGCGTTTTTCCTGCCCAAAACCCGATAGAACCTTGGAGCCGAACCCTAGTTATCGTTAGGTGATAACCACCCTCTAAATCATAACCCTGGACCCCGCCTGAAGGATAACAATCACTACTTCTGCAGAATCAGAAGACACTTCGGTAAAGTCCTCCATCACCAAGTCGACCGTCCAGCTGGCACCTCGGTGTATCAAGACAAGGAATACAGAAAAGCTGACTATCGTGGTAAAGGATTGAAGAAGACTCAACTCGTAGTCTTGCCTCAAGAAGGAAGGACCATGTCGACGCTAAACCTACCTAGAATTGTCCTAAGGGGAAAAGACTATATCTTTTCCATTTGTTTAATCTAAACATCTTGATCTGAAGCCACTCAACTCCGAACCATAGTTGACCATGCCTATTTGTTGTAAAACCTGTTAATATCTAATAATTCCACCACTGAAATTGTTAAGAGGATGTTATCACCCAATCCTACTCCTCCCTAATCGCGGGACGAGATTATTTTTAAGGGGGAAAGGTCTGTAACATCCCAATTTCAGCAACCCTGATCTTTTGTCAAAAGGGCAAAAATCGGGGGGAACAAAACCTTTTTATTAATAAGTATTGCAATGTTTGCCAACTTGTTTGATTGTGCTCATTGCAACTTATTGTGTACTAGGGGTTATATTTCTTATCTCAACACTATTTGACAAAAGCTATTTTACAAAACAGATGTCTTGGCTCATCTTGCATATCCTCAAATTTTATGGCATTTCAAACATGAGCCAAGATGATTTTGCCACAACAAAAAAATTAATAGTTCTATTAACTAAACTATGGAGACCTATATGTAATCTCCATATGTTTTCAAGACAAAACTTCAACTACTCTTACCTCTAGGTTTTTTTCAAAAACTTTCCTAAAACCTTTTCACTCCAATCTTGGTGGAAATGCCAAGAGGTACTTATCTGACTTCAAACATTCAACCTCTTCAAAACACCCATGCTTACCTCAAGCTAGGCTTGAGGGTAACCTTAGCAATAGTAGGATAAGTTGATAAGATCAATTGCTTTGATCTGCTATCTGATGAATGGCCTTGATCTACTGATTTCCTTGTTTGCTTAGGAAGTAGCATGATCCAATCTAGGAGCTCATCGTTCGGGATCAAACCAATAGTTGAGATCTATTAAACCAAATCTCAAATCTATCTTGATCCACTCAAGTGATTCACTAAAGTAAATCCCAAACTCAATCTATCTTGATTCACTCAAGTGAATCTCAAATCTG
This sequence comes from Avena atlantica, assembly GCA_910589765.1. Taxonomy (NCBI): domain Eukaryota; kingdom Viridiplantae; phylum Streptophyta; class Magnoliopsida; order Poales; family Poaceae; genus Avena; species Avena atlantica. The sequence continues at coordinate 18,931,601 of OU342736.1, forward strand.
TTTAACCAAATCAATCCTGAGTTAATCCTTTGTATTAGCATCCAACCCATCAAAGACCAAATACCAGCATGTATACCCTCTATTCAATCTATACCTCAATGTAATCAACTTTATAAAGAGGATAAACCATTGCCACTATCTCAAATGTTTTCCTCTTGCATACTAGTCAAAATCCTCAAATCTGCCAAATTAGCTATGGAACCTTTAACTAGATCCAATCTTTCGAACTTCCTCTAATGCAATATGTGTGCATTTTTGGAAATGTAGTTGAAACATCTTGTAGTAAATCATTAGTAATATCAAAGACCACTCTTTACCTTGGATAAACCACTCTGGTTCCCAATCATCCATTATGGTTTTGTAGTCAAGATAATAAGCTTTTCTACAAATCTTATCATCTTTCCTATTTTGGCAAAACCTCACATCTGTATGCCATATCCCCTTGAACAACTATTTGCATGGTTATGGTCTACTAACCATGGTCTATCAGCCCCTACTTCACTTGTTTCCATTGGAACCATGTGCTTCTTAAACCCTCATGGTTTAATAGGCATCATGACATATCTGTTATGGCAGCCTTATTTTCAACAAAGTTTGCCATCACTTGTAGAGCACCTCAAATACAACCAAGCCAAACCCTTTATGTCTTGATAATATATATAACTTGGTCTATCCATACATCTATTCCTTGTACTAAGGTGAGCTCTGAGATCCCCAATCCAACCATGTTTAGGTGGCATAAAAATATCAAAACCCTAGATTCCCCAAAAAATCTAGTTTCCTCCAATTTCATATTATTTCTTCGAACCTCAAGTTGACAATGATGTATAAATCAAGTTTACATCATTGTAACACCCTCAGAATCGGCCCTATGCTAGTTTTAGCGAAACTCGCCAAACCCGCATAGAAACGATTCGAAGGTGCCCACCAGGCACTTTCGTGCGGGTGGAAAACGAAGTAATAACATTACACCACAGTCCTCGATGGGACCCACAGAGCAGATATATACAACAGCGACTCAAAGAGTCAAGAATACAGATATACAATACAAAGATCCAAATCACCTTGAAAACGATAGAGCGTCCAACTACGGACAAGATGCAAATTGAGCTAAGAGCCCTGAAGAATAACCAATGGCGTCCATAACCCTGCCCAGGCCAAGCCGGAAGGGTAACCCTGCTAACGGCGTCGATCTCAAAACCTGCTTAAACAAAAAGGGGTGCCGACAAAGGGCAAAGGAAAAAGAGGAGCGTCAGTACTGAGGCCAGTACACGGCGAGGCTAGAATTCGGCGGTCCTCGCCTACATAGGTATGGTGGACTAAACCGGCAGCGGCAGCATGCACTAAACAACCTATAGAGACTCGATGTCACTGACGGCTATCAGAGAGGGGTAAGAAAGACCTATCCGGAACAAGCCTGATACTAACACCAAACAATCCCATCCTGGTATTTCCCCTCGAGACCAAACGAGGAAGTCAACCGAAGAACTCACACCGTTGGCAGTTTTATTTATTCAGTTATCGTTGCAGTAATTACTAGTCAGGTATAGGTAATCATCCTGATAAAATAAGCAGTGGGCCGTTTTAGTTTACCATTCCGTTGTAGTTGCGACACTTACTAGTCAGATACAATTAGCATGAGATAGCCCAAAACCCATCAGTTGTTGGTACTTTTATTTGGCCATTCCGTTGTAGTGAAGCTGATTACTAGTCATATCGGATACAAGTCAATTTATAACAGTAAACTTTACTTATAGTTGTCTATGATCAAGCACTGTGCTCCAAGTCGTCCATAACCGCGGACACGGCTTCTCGAAAAGATTTAACCCTGCAGGGGTGCACCAAAGTATCCACAAGCACTTCGACCCTTTTTGCCAGATCAGTTAACATACACCCATCGGTATGTCGGCGGGGCCTAAGTCACGATGTTCCCAGACCCAAAGCAAGCACGGGGGCCACCCCACTAAGTACACCCACAACGAAGTCGGCCGGTCTCCGAGACGGACTTAGGGTTTGCGTCAGTGGCTGTAAACGACAGCAAATCCCAAAACTGGGACTGTCGATACCGCGAAAACACTCCGCTTCCTAAACAGTACAGTGTGCTCCTCGCACAATCGTAATTAAAGCAGTAAAGCATGGCATAAGTACATGATAGTAAATAAAACCTCAAACTAGTTTGTGGCCCCCAGTACAATACTTTGAAATCAGGTAATAATCAATGGGGGGCCCATATCTCCCCACCTGTGGTTAGCACGCTCGATCTCGGAACAGGTGTCAAGAACTCGGGGTCCTACGGGACACAAGTGGGCGGTCGGAAACCAAATGTTATCTAACACCCACCGATGCCTCTGCTTACCTACTTCAATTTTAGTTGTTAAACAGTAATTAAAGTGAACATTAAGTAAAGCCATGATCATCTCCAACATAGAACATGCGGCAATACTCCAACAACCGTGGTACTTGACGACACGCAACAGCATATGAGCAAGCGACTACGGCGCGCAAGTCCAACTATCTACCAATCAACGGGTAATAGGATGTGTCCAAGGCAATATAGGGCTGCAAGGGGATATCACGGGTACGGAAACTAGAGCATCGCAACACAGATAGCAATAGATCAACAGGAGGGAATAAATACTATAAAGTAAGATAGGTAGAAAGGGGGAGATGCTCGCCTGAAAACATTGCCGAAGTTTCAACCGAAGATCGGGGCGAAGCTCACATCAACTCAACGGCCTTATCCGCGAAGAAGCAAAACACTAGAAGAAACACCGGATGCACTATTTAATACTACGGCAAAAGATCGGCATGATGCATGCATGATGTATGGCATGGCAAAGATGCGATGCAATTAGGCCATATTAAGCGGAACCGGGGTCCCGACAATTAATTAGATGGTTCAAGTTATTTATCTACCCCGCAAATTAAATGTTGTCTTAACATGGCAGAAGATAGCACCGGGTTCGCTACACAAATTTAAATGAGGCCAATATAAGACTAGATTTGCCCGCATATGGGCCCCATATTTAATTATAATGTGAATCGGCATAAGGCTCCAAACCACACGACAATATGCATGCAAGTATGATAATTTAATATGCAACAATTTGATATTATATTTATAAAATAGGTCTCGGGAAAAGGTTCACACATTAGGGTCTCGACGGTCTTGGGGTTCCGGGGTTCGGGGTCGGTCTCAGGATTCAGGGTTCGACGGATCGGACTCGGATATCTGAGGTAGATCTTGTCGCATCCGGGAAGCCGGACTTGGTTTGGTGTCGGGGGCGCATCGGATTCTCCCGGTCGCTGCCGTTCTTGTCGTCGGGCAGATCTTGCCGGGTCCCACGGGGTCGATCTTGCCGTTGCGAGGGTCTTGTCGGGTCCGCGCCATCGCGTCGGTCTCGGCATCCGGGGTGAAGTGCTTGTCGTTCCGTGTAGGTGATCTTGGCGGTGGTGTCTTCTAGTGGCATCACGGTGGTTCTCGTTGATGTCCTCGTTGGCCGATTTTGGCATCGCGACGGTTATCTCCCGCGGCCTCGGTCTTGGGCCTCGGAACCTGAATGGCTCCGTGAAGATCTTGGAGTCCGTGACGATCTTGGATACGAGGGTAGATCTTGCGGTTCCAAAGACGGTCTTGGCGAAACATGGCGTCGCAAACTCTTTTTCGGGCCTCGAGTAGGCAGCACATCAACAAAAACGAAGATCTTGCCGGGTCTTGGCTATTGGACAACACAATAGCACAGAGACTGGGATCTGTAGCCGACGCGATGTCCAAAAGCTGGTCAAGCCAGAGGGTTCGCAGGTACCCATAGATCCTGGGGCGGTGCAACCACGGTAGCGCAGATGACCTGCACAGGGTCAACCTTAGAGAAGAAGGGCACTAGGCCTCGATGACCTGGGCACCATGCAAACAGGCGGAGAGCATAGAGGCAGCAGGATAGCGGCACTGGAGGCGGGGACTCGAAGCGGTGTCGGCGCAGACAGAAGGGCGACAAGGCGACACGCGAGGCGCATGCCGGCTCGGGAGGCACGCGGTTCCGACAGAGGAGGTCGATCGGTGGCGCAAGCGGCGGGGACCGAGGTCGGTTGGGCAAGGTAGACCGCACACGGGGCGATGCCTGGAGATGACGGCCGGCGGAGCTGCGCGCGGCGGCGGACTGGCGAGCAGCGGCTCGCCGGAGGGGCGTCGAGAGCGGACGGGGGAGGGCCGGGCGGCGGAGGGCGACGGCGAGGACGGCAGGGCGGCGGTCCTGGGGGAGGCGAGGTTGAGAGCGGGCCGGCGAGGAGGGAGACGGCGCCGGCCGGAGGCGGGGTCGACGCGGGAGGCGGCCCTGGCAACGGCGGCGGCGAGGGCGGGCTCGGCCGGCGGGGAGGAGGTCCGACGGGGCTTGGCGACGCGGGGCCGCGGGGGGGGGGGGGGGGGGGTCGTCGGGGCGTGGCCGGGCACGCCGGCGCGGGGAAGGGGAGACGGAGCAGCGCCGGGGAGAGGAGGCAGGTGGTGAGGGAGAGGGGACCGAGGGAGAGGAGCGAGGTTGGGAAGGGCGCGGGGCAGGGGCGCGTCGGGGCAGGAGGTGGGATCGGGTCCCGCGGGGTGGCCGCGTGTGGTGGGGCCCAGGGGCGGGGTCGGGGGTGTGTGGGGCTGTCGGTGGAGCGGCCTGGCGGGTGGTGTGCGTGCGTGCGTGCGTGTGTGGGTTGGGTTGGTTGGGGCTGGGTGAGAGGGAGGTGAGGTGGCGGTGTTTGAGTGGTGGGGAGGAGGGATGAGGGTGAGGTGGCGACATAGGATAGGTTGGGGTGAGGTGGCTGGAGGGATGGGTAGATTAGGTTGGGTAGTTTTAGGATTTAGGGGTGGACCGATTATTCTGGGGGTGGTCGTTCGGTTCGATTCGGCCCGTTCGACTGCCCCCACTAAAATAATTTAACATATTATTTGATTAAAACAAAGCCTCTGCAAACCGATAGCAGACAAAACAAAATAATCCGGAGACCTGGTTTTGGTGTTTGAATAAAGATGGGGCGTTTTAGAAAACAAAATCGGGCTTTGCGAAACTAGTTTTAGGCAAACAATGCATGATGATGACGATGCAATGCACAAATTCAACGCGATTTTCTAGTAGTGGTTTTGCGGGATGCCACAATCATATACCCTGGTTATGATAATCCCCCAAATAATTCCCATAATTATTTGGATCCTCAAACTATTTAAATTCCTTTACTTGCCATATCCTCAAAACCTTCTTTATAAAGGAAAGTTTGTTTTTCTCCAAATAACTTTTCCAAATAAATACACATTTGAGTACTAAATATCATACCCTATCTTCCAAACTCAAAAATAAATATTTTTGAGATTCTTTATTATTTCTTTTTGCCCTTTTTCCTAAATGGATGAAACATGAAATAATTGATTAAAAATACTTTTACTTCCAACTAAATTCCAATAAAATTACCCAATGTGTGTTATGGTATTTAGAACCATTACACATCAAAATCTCACCTTGCCTAATGTAAAAATAGTAAATTAGCTTCTAAAAACTACTTCTGCACTTCTTGAATAACTGATCTTAAGTGGGCCAATAATATTTAAATCGCTAATAATTAATAGGGGTTATGCATTAACCCTATACACCCACAAGTACCTTTTCCCCATCTTGACAAATACAAATTTTCAACTTCCTTCACAAGCCTCTTTTTGATCAATTTGTGAAATCAAATTAAAACATGACCTAAACAAACTCCAAACCCCATCCAATCTGGTCCAATACTCCAACAACACACCCAACACACTCTCTGGTCGCAATGGCACTGTAGCACACCCCTCTCTTGCCCTTAGTTCTTGGAAGGAGAGGGAGAGGGGATCAAAACATTATTGCCTACCTTGGGAATATAAGTCTAGGATAGTAGCCCCATTGTCCCTCTTACCTAAGCATGACCTCGGAGAACACCTCCACACTCTCTCCATCGCCCCTGAGGCCCAACCCTCAAGCAGCACCGCTCCTCCATGCTCAAAATGGACCTAGTCTATCAAATACCTCCCCTCTTGGTTTACAAGGCCAGAGGACTCTCCACCCACCCATGCTCCCTCATTTCTCTCCCAGTCCACTAGGATACCTCCCCCACGAGCTCCCCTCACTCCCTTTGTCCTCCCTCGCCATGAAAGAAGGGAAATCTCTCCTCTCGGCCTTCTTCTAAAGGTCGAGCTTGTCGTCGCGCCAGCCACTCCCTCCTCCCTTTCTAGGATCCTCTAGGACCTCCATTCCCTAACCTAATCTTCCTCTGCTCTCTTCTTTTCACAGGAACACATGAGTCGCCGCCATCGATGAAAAACCGAGGTGGAGATCCACCCACGAGCATGCCTTCCCCAAGCTTATTCCTCCATGCCTAGCTTCTCGGCATGCCCCAAGAGCTCCTCCTAGACGTCCATGTATCCTCCTCGATGGCATGCAGATGCCCCGGTGCCACCATTGAGCTTCGAGTCAACCCCTACGGTCTTCAACACGCGAGACACTGTCCCTCGTAGAACCGGGTACTACTGCCCATCCCCAGACTCATCGTCATGCGCTGTGTCGACCTACCTCCTCCCCGTCACCTCCCCGCCCACAGGTGAGCCTCCCTAATTCCAACTCCTTGCACACATAAATATCAACACATTTCAAACCCAGTAGTTCATAATTTTATAAGCCCCTGTTGAATTATGGTGAATTAAACTGTTCAATGCATGGTTTGTTCACTAATAAATTCACCAACATATTTCTGTGTACCCGAAAGGAGTGATTCCAATTTATATAGAAAGGTACTTCGAATACCTAACATGTATCATTGGAATTGTATCAAAATATTCTGCAGTTTAAACCTGGTGAAAAAAGACAAATATCACCTAGAACTGACTTTGGGATTTTCCTAAGGGCATTGTGGTAATTATTTTAAGTTGATTCGAACTCCTCTTGAATCGGTCTATAAAATTCTACCAAATCATCAAAGTAAATAATTGTTGGAGCTCCAGAAGTTGTTTGATGAATTATCTCCTAAAACTAGAGTTTTATTCTCTAGAAAAGTCATTATAAATCACTGGAAATTGATAAAATAGTGAAACCACTTTTGTTGGTTTCATTTTATCAATACCTATATGATGGCATCATTTTTACGCAATGTTATCATACATAACTTGGCCTTGTTCCAAAACCCTTTATCTAGGTAGTTTTGGACTTTAAACCCTAATAGAAAATCCACCAATGCAATGAAAGCACTTGCTTTGTATGCAAAACAAAATCCTCAACCCTTACTGATCTATAAACTTGTTTTTTCCATTGCTCGCTGCATGTATATATGCTTATATGCCTTGTATTGATTGGTGTATTGTTTGATTGCATGAATGCTCAATAACGGCGATAGTGGTGAATTATGTGATGCCGACAAGAAGGAAGCATCAGATTTATTTCTATTATCTTGTTATCGGTATTCTGGTATTCTAAAGAAGTCTAGGGAGAGTATTTCCATATTTCTAATGATCAGGCAAGACACCTTCTTGCTCATGATCCTTGTCCTACTATTTTACTTATGCATGCTTTACCTACTATTTATCGAAACAACATTGTCTTATTATACGATGAGCTATATATAGTGGTGGCTTGGCTCCTCCAAGTCATTACATGTTTTTACTACTAGTACAATACCTTGATGACACCTGTTCGTCCCTAGTATGATAGATGGTGCATAACACCATACACCTTTGGAGACCCCGTTTTTAGCCGAAGCAAATCTATGGGATGGGAAGACCCGGAAAAGTTTTATAAAAAGGTTTTACGGATAAACCTTGGTGAGGTTCTACCTACCAGGAGAAGTTTGAGAAAGGAAAAATATTTTGGTCTCACAAAATATGCTGAGAAGCAAATGGAGGAAAAAGGTTTACGAAAATGCACCTATTTCTTTGTAGTTTTTCCAGAACAATTAACCCGTGCAATCACATTACTCGGGAATGGGACATGGCTAGGCTAGAAGTTTGTCTATTCTGGTATAGGTGCCTCACAACTACTACTGGGGATGTCGATCCCCAGAGGCTGGGCCTTCACCTGTAAAGTCCATGTGGGACATTGGCCTGAAGAAGGTACAAATTGTCTAAGGACGGCCAGACATTACTATGAGCCTCTCATTGAAAGCGCACACTTTGTGTAGTGAAAAAAGGTTCTCCGGTTGGTTCATGGTACCCTACGTCCCAGTGTTGAGTGGAAACGACTCATAGGGTAGGCGCTTATACCAGAGTGGGCATTTTAAAGGTCTTGACCGGTTACTCGACCCACGGTCGGTGTAGATCAGGGCAGGGTACTCAGATGGTATGGGTAAAGTGTACAACCTCTGCAGAGTGTAAATCTATTTGAATAGCCATGTCCTAGGTCATGGATGGTTGGGAAGGTCGCTGTAGAGCGGTGCTGGTTTTTATTTCAAAAAGGAGTTTGGAAATGCAATAGCTTTGGAAATGTCTTGACCATGGGATGGTCAGAAAAGATATATGTTTTGACCATGGGATGGTCAGATAGGAAGAAAAGAAGTTTGGTCATGGGATGACCGGAAGGATGAAACAACTAGGTAACCACTAACCCTAGTGTTTTCTAAAAACTTTTCCAAAAGGTTTCCAAATGTTTTACAGAAGTTTTCATTGTTTCCATTATCTCCTTTATTAAAGTTCCCGCCCATAAGTGATTCCATTGTAATTTCTCTCTGTTTTGGCATATGCTATGGCACTAACTGTTATTACTGCCTGATTTTGTTCTCTTATCTGTGCAGTACACCTGTACATTCGTTATACTGCTTCCAGTAATAGGTCAGTTTTATTTGATTATTCTTACCCCATGATTCCTAACTGTTTTTACACAATGAACAGGTGCAGTTTACACTAGAAATCGTAGAATGAAGGGGCCCTATAATCTTGTAAGTATTTATTACTTTCCTATCACTTCATGCTAACATCTATCACATTGGAACCTTTTGTGTTTACTATCTACTACACCTTTATGCAGAGGTCCAACACTGAAGAATGGAGACCACCAGTCCAATTACATGATGCAGTGGACATCGTTAATGAACATACCTGTAACCAGATAAGAATCCATGAGACTCTACATAGAGCTAATGTACGCACCCCTCCCCCCCCCCCCCCCACACACAATTTTTAAGGTTTAAGTCCCCTCGTTTCAGTCATTTAGTCTAGTTTAGTTTTATTTTTGTCAAAGGCACTAGGATGATTAGAACGTGGCTAGATTTGCTACGTAATCCAATGTAACAGAAAGAGAAGGATCATAATCAACCATTCACTTCAAATCTCAATCTGGTATCAGCCACTTGTTTGATGAAATGGCCGCAAGAATTCAAGTTTTGAATTTTGAAAAGATTTTTGTGGGTGTGCTAGGTTGGTGCTGGTGAGTCTGCAGATGCTTGGGTTTTGAAAGTTCAGCTTGTTTGAGTGGTTTTTGAAAAAGTGGGATCTTCTCATATGATAAAGATTCAATTTTGAATTGCCATTTAAACTATGCATTTGAAAGTTTCTGGATGATCACAAAGTGGGCCTTGATACTTTTTATGAGTACAATCAAGGGGTGCAAAGATCCGGAAAAGTTTCTGTTAGGTTCTAAAAGTTTGAGACAGCCAAAGTAGGCATGGGAGTTAAATTGGTCAAAATGACCATTCACTCATTTAGCTTTGTTTTGATTTATTTGTCTTTGGGAAAAGTTTTGGGAAATGTTTAGATGATGTTTATTTCACCTAAGAAACATTTTACAAGCAAAGAAACACACACAAAAGGTGGTCCAAAAGAATTCAAAATGAAATGCATACTCACATGCATGCTTCCATAATTTTATTTAGAAAAGTTTTTGTTAACCCTAATTTTGATGATTAGAGTTTGATGATTCAAGTTTAGTATTTTTGGGATGTTACAAACCGTCCCCCCTTAAACAAAATCTCGTCTCGAGATTTGAAAAAGGACGAAAAAGATTACCTAGGATTTGAAGAGATCGGGAAACTCCGTCCTTATGTGATCTTCGCGCTCCTAGGTAGCTTCCTCTTCTGTGTGGTTGCTCCACTGAATCTTGAGAAACTTGATGCTTCGGGTTCGGGTAGTTCTGAAAGCTTCTTCCAAAATACGGATGGGTACTTCGGGATAGGTCAGGTCATCGTTGATCTCTATGGTCCGGTGATCGATATTTTTGAACACTTCGGTCTTCTCGGGGACTTCGAGACACTTGCGAAGTAACGAGATATGGAACACATTGTGCACGGCTGACATCTCTTCGGGCAGTTCCAATTGATACGACACTTCTCCTCGACGGTTCAAAATCTTGAAAGGTCCGATATATCTGGGGGCTAACTTTCCTTTAGGTTGGAAACGCTGCATTCCCTTCAATGGCGACACTTTCAGATAAACAAAATCTCCTTTGTTGAAGGCAAGGTATCTACGTCTCTTGTCGGTGTAACTCTTCTGTCTCGACTGGGCGGTCTTGAGGTGCTCACGAATCTTGTGAACCTTCTCTTCTGCTTCTCGTAGGATATCGGGTCCAAAAATCTGACTCTCTCCTACTTCCGACCAGTTCAAAGGGGTGCGACACTTCCTTCCGTACATGAATTCAAATGGGGCCATTTGCAAACTGGCTTGATAACTGTTGTTGTATGAAAATTCTGCAAACGGCAGACAGTCTTCCCACTTGGATCCATATTCTAACACACATGCTCTTAGCATATCTTCGAGTATTTGGTTTACTCGCTCCGTTTGTCCATCGGTCTGAGGGTGATATGCGGTGCTGAAATCTAGGTGGGTTTCTAAAGCTTCTTGGACTTTCTTCCAGAATCGCGAGGTAAACTGAGTTCCTCGATCCGATACAATGTTCTTGGGGACTCCGTGCAAACTAACTATTCTAGCGATGTACAACTCCACTAGCTTCGAACTCTGATATGTGGTTTTGGCGGGCAAGAAATGGGCGACTTTGGACAATCTGTCCACTATGACCCAGATAGAGTCATTTCCCCTACTAGAGGTAGGCAGTCCAGTGATAAAATCCATTCCAACGGAATCCCATTTCCATTCCGGAATCTGTAAGGGTTGCAACAATCCAGCGGGTCTTTGATGTCCGGCCTTGACTCGCTGACATATATCACACTTGGCGATATAGCTTCCGATTTCTCTCTTCATCTTATGCCACTAAAATTTCTCCTTTAAATATTGATACATCTTAGTTCCTTCGGGATGGATAGAATAAAGACTATCATGAGCCTCCTTCAGAATAACTTCTTTCAACTCAGAATCTGATGGTACACAAAGGCGTTCTTTGTACCACAGAACTCCTTATTCGTCTTCGGTGAATCCGGGTACCTTGCATGTACCGATACGACGCTTGATTCCGTCGATACTAGCATTTCCTTTCTGCGCCTCTTTAATCTGACTGATCAAAGTGGGTTGAAGTTCTATGCTAGCCAAAAATCCTTCACTCACTAATTCTATTCAAAAATCTTCCATCTCTTTTTTGCTCCTTCAAAATCATGGAGTTCAAGCGACACGGCAATCTGCTAAGGGCATCTGCTACCATGTTGTCTTTACCAGGGTGATAGTGAATGTCAAGATCGTAATCCTTGATTAGTTCAATCCATCTCCTCTGTCTCATATTCAGCTCCTTCTGAGTGAATATATACTTGAGACTCTTGTGATTCGTATAGATCTCACAACGGATTCCCATCAGGTAATGTCTCCATGTCTTTAGGGCTAGAACTAAGGCCGCGAGTTCGAGGTCATGGGTTGGGTAATTTTGCTCATGTTGCTTCAGTTGTCGAGATAGATAAGATATAACTTTGCCTTCTTGCATTAGCACACATCCGAGACCGATCTTGGATGCATCACAATACACATCGAAGGGCTTCATGATATCCGGCATGATTAAGATTGGGGCTGAAATTAATCTCCTTTTGAGTTCTTGAAAACTCGCTTCACATTTGTCGGTCCATTCAAACTTCTTGTCTTTCTTCAGCAATTGGGTCATGGGTCTGGCGATACTCGAGAATCCTTCTATGAATTTGCGGTAATATCCCGCCAATCCGAGAAATGCACGAACTTGGGTTTGAGTGGTTGGGGCTTGCCAATCTTCTACATCTTTCACTATGGCAGGATCAACGGCAATTCCTCCGGCTGATACAATGTGACCGAGGAATCCTACCTCCTGTAACCAAAATTCACATTTGCTAAACTTTGCATACAGCTGATGCTCTCTAAGGGTTCCAAGAATGGTCCTTAGGTGTAGCTCATGTTCTTCTTATGATTTGGAATAAATCAGAATGTCATCGATGAAAACAACGACAAACTTATCTAGGAAGTCCATAAAATCTTATTCATGAGATTCATGAAATAAGCGGGGGCATTGGTTAATCCAAAAGACATGACTGTATACTCATACAATCCATATCTGGTGGTAAAGGCAGTCTTTGGAATATCCTCTGCACAAATCTTGAGTTGATGATAGCCAGTCCTAAGATCAATCTTAGAAAACACTTTGGCACCGGTCAACTGATCAAACAAATCTTCGATCTTGGGCAAGGGGTATTTGTTCTTGATGGTGACATCATTCAATTTCCGATAATCCGTACACAAACGGTTACCTCCATCCTTCTTGTCCACAAACAAGACAGGTGACCTCCAAGGTGACGCACTTGGTTGAATCAATCCAATTTCCAGCATGGCATCCAGTTGCTTCTTCAGTTCTACTACCTCAGACGGGTTCATACTATATGGTCTCTGGGCTATGGGTCTAGTTCCGGGGATTAGTTCGATGATAAACTCGATATCCCGATCTGGGGGCATAGCGGGCAAAACATCTGGAAATACATCGGGGTATTCACAGACTATCCGGACTTGGTCAATGGTAGGTTGGGCTATACTCTTGTTACACTTGAATTGGCGAGGTAAGGTTTCAGATATATGCTTGACTGATATTCTGGCTGTACTGGTCATGGTTATGGCTTTCTTGGCACAGTCAATTAATCCTTTATGTTTGGACATCCAATCCATCCCTAGTACTACTTCCAAACCATTAGTTCCGAGTACTATCAGATTTGCATAAAAATCTATGCCATGGATTCGGATAGGGACGGCTTTGCAAATTTGCCTAGCCTTGGTGGTTGATCCGGGAATTTGAACAATCATAACATGCTTCAGTTTGGTTGGTTGAATTTTACTAGTGCATGCAAATTCTTCGGTGAAAAATGAGTGTGATGAACCAGGATCAAACAACACTCATGCAAGTACTGAATTAACAGAAAACATACCCAGCATGACGTCTGGCGCTTCCTGAGCTTCTTCAGCATGCATGAGAAAAATACGGCCATTGCGGTTGAGTGAATTCCCTGGGGCAAACCTTCTTCCTGGCTGAACACGACGTTGTTGCTGAGCTGGGGCATTGGCATTGGGTGCTGCGACATTCTTCTTGTTGGGGCACTCGTTGGAATAGTGGCCTTTATTTCCATAGTCATAACAAGTCACTTGCGACTTGTCTTTTGCTGCTACAGGCACAGCATTTCTTCCAGTTCTCGGGGCAGTGTTGGTGTTGGCGGTAACATTGTTGTTGTTGAACTTGGGTGGGGCACGGTTGAAATTGCTAGAGTTGCCGGGATTGTGGTGATTCCCTCCGGGCCTAGGGTTTCCATGGTTGGGATAGGTCGGACGGTTCGTCGAGGGTCTGTTGGTTCTTGGGGCAAATCCGGGAGATGGGTTAGGGCGATACTTTGGGGTCTGATGGGTTCCTGGCTGATGCATCATATGACGCTTGCGGTTCTCATTGGCTTGGTTGATCTTTCCTTCCATTTGGATGGCTGAGTCGACAAGGGCTTCAATATCAGCAAAGGGGATATTTACTAATACCGTCTGCATCTCATCATGCAGACCATTCAGGAATCTTTCTTTCTTCTTGGCTTCAGTGTCGATCTCATCCGGGGCATACCTAGCTAATGACAAGAATTTGTCACGGTATTCTACTACAGTCATCCGTCCTTGCTTCAGTTCTCTGAACTCGTCTCTCATCCTCTTGATCAAACCTGGTGGCACATGGGTTCTGCTAAACTTGACCTTGAAATCCTCCCAGGTCATCATCTGGCCTCCGGTCATTGCGCGAACACTGTTCCACCATGTCGTGGCATCTCCTGCTAGATAGTGGGTGGCGAACAGAACTTTCTCGTTGGCTTCCACTCCGACGACTTCTGGGTTATTTTCCATGGTTTGCAACCAATCATCGGCGTCTAGGGGCTCTTCTGACTTAGTGGAAACAGGTGGGTTGGTATTCTGGAAATTCTTGAGCTTAGATCCATGGTTGTCCTGATTTCCGTGGCCTTGGTTTTTGTGGGAAAGATGAGCTATTTGTTGTAGGGTGGCTAGGTTGGCTTGACGTTCGGCTCTTTCAGCTTCGCGGTCAGAAGTCAACATTTGCAGAATGTGCAACATCGGGTCCGGGGATGAACCACTTCCTCCACGTGGCATCTGAAGATTGAGATAGATCGTGAGAAAAGAGGGAAATTTCTAAGGTCTTGGGTCTTTGAAAAGTTTTTAAAGTTTGACTCAGATTTTCTAGCAACTTGCTTTTCATTCATTCATTCATAGCACACAGTACAACACACACCACAACAAAGAAAAACAGATGGTTTTAAGAACCATTCTGGAAACTACGATACAGTGGGACCGAATACTACTCACTACGCTAGTGCTCAAGTGCTACTACTCCTCGGAATCTGTGGCTTCATAATTTTCATCATCATTGATGAAGGCGAAATCGTCCTCATCGGTGAAGATGTCCATAGCCTGATCCTCCAGAAAATCATCGTCATTGCTGAGATAGGAGTAGGGGTCTCCACGAATATCCTCTCCTACATTATCCCTTTCTTCCAACTGCATGTCTCTCTCGTGGATGGTCTCCTCCAAAGATGAGATATGATGGCGAAGACGGGCAGTGATGCGCTCCTTCTTGTCGAGCTGACGGCGGCGAGACTTGCGATCCTTTGCTAACATGGCGATGGTCTGATCCTTCGTCTTGATGATGGCAGACTTGTGGTTGGAGTAGTCACAGCAGTTGTCCAACTCCTGCTGACGATCGTACATCATGAAGTTGAGGTGGTCCAATTGAGTCTTCAGCTCGGGGTGGTATGGGGCTTCCAGTGGTTGTCCATTAGCATCACGCCTTGGGAAAAACTCAAAGCGGGTTTCCTTGATCTGATTGATGCTCTGCCCACACAGACGGGAAAGAGCTTCCTGTATGGCCCTGGCAAGTCCATCTAGCCAGTTGTTCTCTCTTAAGGTAAACTGAATTCCTTCTGCAGTGGGAGGTTCAATCTTTCCTCGGAGACTTGCAACAATTAGCCACTGCAGATCTTCTCCTCTTTGATCATTGAGCTGAGCTCCAAAGAACTCGGGGTGCGGACGCTCCAGAAGTTCCGAAAGCTGGTCCAAATCCCTCTCAAAGATAAGGTCTCCTCCATTCCCCAACTGATAAAACATGATGTACTTCACGTCCATCTATAAGAATATAGGATGAGTAAGTTAGTAGAGTGATTAAGTGTGTCAAAATTTTATGTATTTTGCAAGAGTTTTTTTGAGGAACATGAATTTTCATGAAAGAATCAAAGGGATAAGAATGAGAATAGGTTTTTGTAAATATTTGTTTTCTTTGGTTTTGAAACTAAGTTTTTGATTCAAACGTCCAGTCTAACTAGGGTCTCATATGGTCAGGATGGCTCTGATACCAACTTGTCAACACCTGGATTTTTAATCCCGGATGCCTGTTATGCCATACATCGCAATCCCAGGATTACCATTTTTGCGAGACATAACAGAATTGGATACCACAGTACATCATCCATTACACACCATACATAAGATCTTACACAAATAGGGATCTCATGATCCAGTTCTTAATATAACTTCAAGCAGCGGAATACGTAATAATAAAGGTAGCGTAGGAGAAGCTCCATCTTCGGGGTCACATGCAATGCTGACGATGGGAGATGATCCTAGTTGTCATAACCTTCCTGGGGTCCATCCTCCAGGTACTCCTCTTCATAGTCTCGCCACGGTAATAGCCAGGGACAAAGCCATGAGTACTCTTTAAGTACTCGCAAACTAATACTAACAAGTGAAAGGGGTTTTTGGTAATAGGGCACTAGGCTCTAGGGTTATTTTGCAAAAGCCAGATTTATCTCTACTAAGTTTAGAAGCAACGAATGCTAGCTGAAGTTTTATAACACCTAAGTGGGAACTTGTATATCATGCCACAACCCTGTTGTGGTCAAGTCAAAGTCTCATTTCATTTCACAATTCATTTTGAAAAGTCTGACGGGGGAACAGTATGGCCACTCCAACTGTCCATAACCGCGAACGCGGCTATTCGAATAGTTTGACACTCTGCAGAGATTGTACACTTTCACCACAACATTCGATACATCTGTCAGGAACAAATCCTGAATTCACCATACTCAGTATGCGGACAATCAATCCTAACCTTTCAATTACATGCCCTAGTATAAGCACCTCTCCTGTGAGTTTGGCCTCCCAACCATGACCAACTGTCATCTTGGGTACTGCACAGGTGGACAATCTTCACAAGGTAGCCTCAGCTTAGACCTTGGCCGTGAGGGAACTAATACTAAGGTATATAAGTTTCCAGTCAAGCCCTACCCAATCTTCGGGTATTGTGGTTGTACGATAAAATTGGAATGGTATCGCATCCAGACAACCATCAGTTTTATAAAGGGCTAAGGCTCATGCCTCATCATTTTCATCACCAAAATCATCAAGTGTTCGGAAACACATGTCCAAAATATTTCAATAGAATGATCCATCATTCCAAGGTTTTCATAACCATTTTCACCAAGTATTCGCATCTAAAGTTGGTCAAGTTTTATGCTTAGCACTAGCATCTACAAGTGAGGGTGAGTACTAATGAGGGGTGGTACACTAGTGGGGTTTCAACTAAGTTCAATCTCATGCCTTAGAATGACATCAAGATTATCTAGCTTAGGCCAAATTTTATGCTCTTTATGTAACCTTCAAGTATCCTTCTAGTATCTACCATTTATTCCAGTAAACTCTAAGTAAGAGCCTTGATAAAGAAATAAAGTAATAAAGCTTGTAAGTAAAACTAGGATTGGTTTATCAAGTGGATATGATCACATATGCTTAAGGCATATAGTGGGCATGGTAACAAGTAGTGGTTTGTTGCATCAGTAGAGTATCTTGCAAGTGTTAGCTTGCACATTCACTAGTAGTATTAGGCTTGCATCAGTGTCAATATAAGCTTGCATTAGTAGGGTATCTTGCAAGTGTTAGCTTGCATTGGTAAACTTGATTAGTAAAGCTTGCCTTGTGCAGAGCAGTGGTTGAAGTTCTCCTCGGCTTCTTCTTCGTAGAATCCTCCTTCCTCCTTGTATCCTTCGTCGGTACTAGCGTCTATAAATAGATACGATGTACACAATCACCAAACAATACTTAACTACTTGCAATCATCACACAAAAGGGTCCTATAGATGATCTAACATCATCACTAACATTACAAGATTAAAGCTTGGTTTAATTCCTTTTATTTTTAGAAAAGTAATTTCTACTCATTGAAAAACTACTTAAGATTTAATATTCTCCAAACCAAACATGGGATCATGTTGACACATGTCATCACCACATATTTTAGTCCATGGGAATATGATTTAAAGTGGTGTCACAATTTAATAAGGTTTTACCCTTTTATTTTAATTACATAAAGTGACTAGAAATGCCTATGGGGCATTCTTTTATTACTTGAACATGATTTCTGTAAGTAAACCTATATATTTTTATATATTCTGAAAGGTATGGTTAAATGTGATTTTTGAGAGTTGGAATCAACTCAAAATCTATTATGGTTTAAATTTGAAAAATGTTTGAATGCAGAAAAGCTTCTGCTTTGTTATTTTTACCATGGATGATCTATAGATCCAAATGACTTGAATCCAACGGGCATGGATTCAGCACTTCCAGAACTTTCTAACAAAATTGGTTTCATTCAATTTGGTGCACTGAATCGATCTGGGTTGATTTTTGAAACTGGGTATAGAAGTGTGTTTGAAATAAAATGGAAAAGGTTAAATTCAAATAGTTGTGCTGCGCGGGAAACGATACTGGGCCGGCCTGCTAAGCGCAGCGCTTCCGCAGGCTATTTAATTGGTTTTCCCCACGTGTGAGTGAGACAGGAGGGTGTGAAGCGGTACGAGGAAACGTGGTGCGTTCGACCTGGTTCTAATCCAATGGCTGAGAACATCGTTGACGTTGGGCAACATCGGCGAGACAGAAACCTAGCGCGGCCAGTGGGGGTCGTTGGGGGCTCAGGCGAGGGTCGGCGAGGCGGGCGAACGACGAAGTCGACGACGGCGAACTCAGGGGTGGTCGCGGCAGCTCCTGGGGTGGACGAAATCGACGGCGCCCTTCTCCTCCAGAGGCGGCCTGCTCTGGCGCAATTCTGGCGATGCGCTGCTCGTCTTGCTCCAGGACTGAGGTGGGATGGTTCTGGGTGAGAGAGGAGTGGAATGGTGTGAAGAATTCGAGCGGGGAAGGCCTCTATTTATAGTCGCGACGGTGAGACCGAACGGCATGGGCAGGCGACGGTGGCGAGACGGCTACGGGCTGCTAGAGGCATGGCCGGTGGTGGCGATCGCTTGGTGGTCTCCTGGCGATGCTCTACGACTTTAATGCGCGCGTAGGGGCGGTGCGGTTTGGTCTGGAACACGCGACGCTCTGCGCGGCAGAGGCGGCATCTTCGACAGCGATCGGTGGTTGTGCGGCATGGGGCGGCAAACGGGGATGTCTGGCGGTCTCCTGGGACGGTGGTGATCGTGTATGCACGCGGCGAGGGCGGCGCGCGGTCTGTGGGCTTCGGTCGAGGGTGGCTCTCTGGCGCATTCTCGGCATGGTTGACAGAGGCACGGGCGCGGCGTTCCTGGGTGTTCGACGTCTTAGAGGCAGGGCTGGTCGAGAGGGGGCGGTGAGGCATGGGTGATCTTCCAGACAAGGTTGGCACGGCTAGTTTCTCTCCTAGCTTGCTGTCGACATGGGGGTGACAAGGGTGGCTTCGGTTGTTCACCATTGATGGCATTGCCAAGCTTACAGTGGGGCTAGTGCTTCGTTTAGTTAGCTAGATGATCTACTAAGGCTAGTGGTGCCCAGAGATGGAACAAGTTAGGCTCAATTCACTGCTCAAAACAGTGTTTGGATTTTGTTTGATTTGTATATGCAAGGTGTTTGATGAAATGGCCGCAAGAATTCAAGTTTTGAATTTTGAAAAGATTTTTGGTGGGTGTGCTAGGTTGGTGCTGGTGAGTCTGCAGATGCTTGGGTTTTGAAAGTTGAGCTTGTTTGACTGGTTTTTGAAAAAGTGGGATCTTCTCACATGATAAAGATTCAATTTTGAATTGCCATTTAAACTATGCTTTTGAAAGTTTCTGGATGATCACAAAGTGGGCCTTGATACTTTGTTATGAGTATAATCAAGGGGTGCAAAGATCCAGAAAAGTTTTTGTTAGGTTCTGAAAGTTTGAGACAACCAAAGTAGGCATGGGAGTTAAATTGGTCAAAATGACTATTCACTCATTTAGCTTTGTTTTGATTTATTTGTCTTTGGGAAAAGTTTTGGGAAATGTTTAGATGATGTTTATTTCACCTAAGAAACATTTTACAAGAAAAGAAACACACAAACAAGGTGGTCCAAAAGAATTCAAATGAAATGCATACTCACATGCATGCTTCCATAATTTTATTTAGAAAAGTTTTTGTTAACCCTAATTTTGATGATTAGAGTTTGATGATTCAAGTTTAGTATTTTTCGGATGTTACAAACCTTCCAAGTTGTTGCACTCCTATCAGTGGAGGAGAAAATGTTTCGTTAGCCGATGGTTCTTTGAACCTATATCAGGTACTGGAACAGTGCGCCCTACTATGACTTTCTCATCGGTCTTGCATGTGCCCTGTGAATCCACTCTCTGTTAGTGCAGCAGCGAAATTGCTGCTTCCCGAAGTTGTGTTTGTTTCGACAATGAAAAACTGGAATCAAACTTGGTGTGGGGATAATGGGAGATGGTTTCTACTATCTAAAGCAAGATCATGTTGATGCCCACTGTCTTATGTCGAAGCCCAGTGGATGAAATTCAACTTCAAGCTTGGGCTTCTCAACACTTGAGTTTATGTATCCTGCGTCAGCTGAGGAATAAGTACCTTAATTGAGAAGGGTATCAGTACATTAGTAGTTATAAAGGCAGCTATAATTATTCATGTTCCATGGCACGATTAGTTTCCCATGTCTCTTATTTAGTTTCTAGTAGCGTCCTATTCTCTCTTAACTGAGCTAAACCTTTGAAATGATTCATTGGCACGAGCAATTTCTTCTTTCATTTACGTATAGTAGATCTCGCGAAGCCAGACTATAAGATCCATCTGTTGCACTAAAGTTTTTCTCTGAGAAAGCCAAAGGAAAACGGAACTTGATACAGGTCGAATAGAAGGATGATCGGCACTTGCATGTGGTGTTGCGCCGGTGCCCATACTTATGAAATGAAAGCTATTCGAGATCCGTTCGGTCATGTTGATATTGCTAAGTTGGAAGGGAAAGCCCAATCGTATTAGTGGGTGCTCAGCCTACCACCTGAGAGCCGAATCCATGCTTCATCTAGGAGATTCCTTTCTGCTCTGTCTCTTTCTCTTCACTTTCCCACTGGTCCGCATCAAACTGATTGAAAAACAAACCTATGCCTATGCAAATGGCTTACGATCTAGCCAACTCACAATCTCCTTCTTGCTTGCTTATCCTAGAACAGGGCCACCTGCGAGGTAGACTTTTTACCGCAGCCCGTCAGATACTTTAGGTGGCTTCAGTTTTATTGGATCAATACCACGATTGTCTTTGATCGTTTTCACCAGTCGTTTCAAAAGAATTACTGACCGAAGCAGGCATTCAGATGCGCATGAGTTTTAGCATCACCCGCAGACCGACGATCCGAAAGGGTCAACTAGTGCATTGAAGCTTTCCTTCGATGTTTTTCCCATTCATCGCTCGATATCCACCTTTGTCATAATTATGGTATAACAAACAAAAAAACATCCATTCCTTCGCAAGTCTACGTTTGAAGTTCTCTATGGTTACACTCCTCGACAGCTCAGATTGTCTACATCACATGCTTAAGAAGGACTTGCAAGCTTGGTTCAAGGAACGAGAATTAATGACTCAACTTCTCCAGCAACACTTACAACGCACAATCCCTATTCTCAATTAGCATGACACTCTCCTTTAGGTGTCTTTGTACCGGCGGGCGGGCCTTCAATCACATTTTAGCTTGACGAAAAGTCTACATCCACATTGGTAAACTAGAACTGATCCTTTATGCAAATAAAAGATCTGAAGTAGAATTTCCCTTTTCTGACCCAAAGGAAGGTTGTTTTGGAATTGACAAGCGAACAATACATCTCTGTGCCATGGATCGCTGCAGTACTCACTTATAGTCCAACCCTTATTTGGGATAAGCAGCTCCACCCTTACATACGATGAGGGACCTATTACCCCCCGATCTTAAGCTTAAGTTTGATTTGTTTCAACCCAGAATCTGGTATCTTTGGATACCGTAATGTGAGCACCATTATGGGAATTGGGAATAGACCTCCTGCAATGGCGAATAAACCCGTGCTTAGCGAGGCACCGAAGTTTGGGCTTATAGCTCCCATGCGGCGTCTTTACATGGAATTGGAAGGAACACGACATCGTTGAAAAGAATAGCTCGCACGCGACACTTCTGAAGCGGCAAATAGCTCCCGTGCGACACTTCCACTTAACCCCACGAGACCGTCAACGAGTTCGAATCATCTGAGCATAGTAGGACCCACAGCCTCTCCACGTCACGGCGGAACTCACCTGATGTCCACCTCATATCGTGGGACCCACCCTGTGGTTGAAGAGAGCCGTTGGCCCCGATCCGTCCCCGCACCCGAGCACTCCCGCCACTGTTCCAGCATCTCATCCCCTTCTGTTTTCTTCTCCGGCGAGCAAGTGCGGCAACGCCGGCGAGGGATGTCGAGCTCTGCTTCCTCCCACCGCTCATGGCCTCGGTATGGTGCGGTGCCGATGAGGAGGTGCCCCGATTGCCCCCGTACCGCGCCCCTGAAGCGGCTTGTCACATCCACCGACAAGAACGGCAACATTGGTCGGGAATTTGTGAAGTGTGAGAGCAAGCCCGAGCCGGGAAAGGTGAGATCTGAGTGTTCCGAGCGCCAATTTCTCGCTTTTCTTTCGAAATTTCATGCATTTCATCGAATTTGGGATTTAGGGTTCATCTCTGCGATTTCAGGAACTGCCAAAATGTGGGCATTTTGAGTGGCTTGATGAGTACATCGAGCGAATTGGGGTGGAGGTAGCATCCCGGGAGCTCGAAAACCCGTCCGTGGTGGAGCAATTGGGATGTGGCAACCCCATTTCCGCTGGTACTACGGTGGATGCGGAAGTGAAGGCCGAGCTAAAGAAGATGAACAAGCAGCTAAGGCAAATCATCGAATTGAAGAAGCAGGACAATCTGATGGCCGGTTTTTTTTATTTTTGTGTAATTTCTCTCGGATTAGTTTATCTCCTCATCGTTAGTCATTAGACAGCGCAGTCAGTGTTCGAGTGATGCTTTGTAATGGATGTAATGGTCTATGTCTTTGGCTTGAATAAAATGCAACACAAATTCGGGCTAATATTGAGCTGCTCTGTTTTCGAAAGCAGTGTTTCTTCAGTTTCGTCAGTTTCGTCAGTGTTCCTTTTATCAGTGTGCAGGGGGCGCCCGTGTGCAGGGGAGGGGAGGGGTTGAAAAGTAAAAAAACAATTGACGAGGATTGAAAAAGGTCAGGCCCAAATATAACCTAGCCATGCCAAAATGGACGTATCCAGGCCTAATAGTAACTATATGTTGATTGGGCAAAAAAAATGGTACTCACGTTACAATCTAAATAGGAACGTGTGGATCTGCAGATACTCGTGCTCAGGTTGCAATCTTTTTTTTGCAAAAGTAAATATATAAATGAATTCCAAGGATATCCATTTAACTAACATAACTTGGGCGCTCCTTTAACTTATGTAAATATGTAAATGTCTTATTTGAAAATGAACCATGTGTTGTATGAACTTGTTTTTGTGTCTTTTGTTTTATACACTTGTAAATATATAAATATTGCACGAGTATTATATGAACTTGTTTTTGTGTCTTTTGTTTTATACACTTGTAAATATATAAATATTGCACGAGTATTATATGAACTTGTTTTTGTGTCTTTTGTTTTATACACTTGTTGTTTTGGGTGTTTTGACAAATGACAATACAATAAAAATAAAACACAAATTGCAATGAAAGAAGGGATAGATAATATTGGGATAACATTACTTATATTAGATAGGGAGATCGATAACATTACAATAAAAATAAAAAAGTACAATAATATAGGGGAAGGGGCGGAATAGGCGCCCCGCCTAAACCCTGGGCTAGCCCCTAAACCCTAACCCCCTACTCCATCGGCGGTGGAGGCGGTGCCGGTGCAGCCGCATTCCGGGCCGCATTCCACGCCGCCAGCCTCTCCCGCTGGTCCCGCTTCCATTGCTCCTCCCGGAAGGCCCGGCCATTGGCCTCCCGTTGCTCCTCCTCCTGCCGTCTGCGCTTTTTCTTCAAGGAGCGCTGGGCCTCCTTCTCCTCCCGCCTGGCGATGCGAGCCTCCTCCCTTGCCTCCTCCTTCGCCGCCTTAGCCCAGTAGGCTTCGGAGGGGAGGTCGCCGCCGCCGGGGAGGTTGGGGACAGGGTTGTGGACGATGGGGCCCTGGTCTCCCCAGGGGCAGGGCGGGGACTTCTTCTCCTTCTTGCCACGCTTGGGGCGGCGCGTGGGCTCCCGCTCGTACCACTGCTTTTGGTCCGGGTGGTTGTCCTCGTCGCTTAGTTCGCTGTCGGAAGGGAGGCGGAAGGGGGAGGTCGCCATGGTCGGAGTGTTTGGGGGGCGGCTGGGAGGAGGCAAAGGGACGGGCTCGAGGTTGAAGAGATGAGGGGCAAGATGAGATGAGGAGGCAAAGGCGTTTTGCCTATTTATTGAGGGCGGAGCGTGAAGGGCGGCGTGGGAATCCAGCGTCGCGTTGGCGCAGACGCCGAGACGAGACGCGTGCGCTGCGTTGCCCCTGCATGCATGATCAATGCGAAAGAGACGGGAAGCGGGGCAGCGGGCGTGATCAATGCGAAAGAGAGAAAAAAATAGCTAGGATGCGACGCCCCCGCCCCTGCATGCATGCATGTGCATTAATGCGAAAGAGAGAAAAAAACGTCCAAGGTAGTTGTTCATTAGCAGTGAAAAATAAAAGGGAAAATATAATTTGGCCTTGATTTACTTCGGTAATAAATGCAGGAATCTAGTACCAAGGTACTCGTTCGTTTTTACACACGCAAGAAAAATCGGTGGGAGTAATATTGACTTTTTGTATGGCGCATGAACCAGATGGAAGTAAATTTGACTGAAGAAAGTTGTTCGACGTACACTTATTTAATGGGGCAGCGCTGTTGCACGCAAAATAGCTAGACTGCGACGCTAGGGGCAGCTGTTGCATGCATAGTGCAGCCCGCCCAGACGCCGAGACGAGACGCGTGCGCTGCGTTGCGTGTGGGAAGCGGGCGTGATCAATGCGAAAGAGAGAGAAAAATAGCTAGGATGCGACGTACTGTAACCCCTGCACCGCCGCCCCCGACCCTGCATGCTGCATGCATGGTGCAGGCCGCCCCGCCCAGCGCCCTCGCATGCCACGCTCGGTCCAACGGTCTGGAGTGTGCCAACGCTGTACGTTATATTTATTACATATTTTAGATTTTGATATTTTTTCTGCTGGTCATAGTGACATGCATACTCCCTCTGTCCACAAATAAGTGTACGTTTGGCTTCAAAATTTGTCCACAAAAAATTTACTTCTACCTTTCCAATGCACTTGGGCATCCACTATGTAGTCCATAAGGCTATCCACAAGCCAAAAAGTAGTCCATAAGACTAGTCCATAAGAGTAACTTAGGTAGTAACATGCATGTACATGCAATGCCAATTAGGCAAATTGGTGACATGGCATGACAATTAATGAAGAAAGAGAGAGAGGTAGTAACTTAGCTAGTTACCATAACATCACACATAACCAAGATCATATGAGTCCACAACCTAATTAATTAGCTCTTGCATGACACCATACATATGTTATCACCCACTATGAAGGTAGTAACATCAACTAGTAACATGTGCAAGTTACTAGTCTTAGTTACTTAGCACTATGACCAGCCTAAGGCTATCCATAAGCCAAAATAACATAGATGTGGTATCATGCAAAGTCTCATTTATTACAATGAACCTGAGGGGAGTAAGTTTGATTGGAGAAAGTTGTTACACGTAAACTTATTTACCTGCAGCGCTGTTGGACGTAAAATAGCTAGACTGCGACGCTAGGGGCAGCTGCATGCCCGCATGGTGCAGCCCGCCCCGCCCAGCGCCCTCGCATGCCACGCTGTTGCACGTAAAAACGATGAAGCCAATCAGATTCCAGAATCATCCATCCCACGGATCGCCAAGAGCTAGCCACGAAATCCTTCTAAGAGACGCCAACCAATCAGGTTGCAGAACAAGCCCTTCCACGGATCGCCCAGAGCCACCCGCGGAATCCTTCTAGAAGACGCGATCGGACGGCCACAGTGTCGCGCTAGGGTTAGATCTACGGTCCTCATTCGGCCTTAGGGTTCGCGGGGTTTAGGATGCAGTCAACGGGGTTTCACAAGTTTGACCAAACATTCAAATGTGCATAACTAATTCAAAAAAATCAAAAAAATACAAAACCTTCGCATGGTGTCATGTTATGTCACATAGTTGTGAGGAAAAATATAAAACTTGGTCTATTGATCATATTTCAAAAAACCCTTCACAAAATGACCTATCTCCTCCGAGGTTTTCTGGCTTTCGGGTCAAATGACCAATGATATGGCTAGAATCAAGGCATAGTTTGTGCTAATGTGCCCATATTTGGCATGCATGTCTATAATGGGATGACTAACAATGTTGTAGCACAAAGTTTTCCTTTTCGACGCACAGAAAAATCATTTTCTATTTTCTGAGTGCCGAAAGAGGGGGGATTTGTGAAGCAACCACCAAATTGAAGTTTCAAAATGGTACGATCCTATTTTTCAAAAATACTAGACCACCTAGAATGTACAATTCCCCAACCTGAGTATCTCAAACCTTTTATTCCATCCCTGGTGAAAAAGACAAATCCTGCCGAATCGGCTGGAAGTGGGTAAGATATGAACTACAGGTACATGATTCCATGCTGATGATTTTTTGTAAAAATAATTTTTAGGTTCACAACATGCTATTTCATTAGAGATCCAATGGTAGTTTTGCGAGCCTCAGCCCCTAGCTAAGAATATTTATGAAAACCCTTCAAGTTTGACCAGACATTCAAATGTGCATAACTAATTCAAAAAAAATCAAAAAAATACAAAACCTTCGCATGGTGTCATGTTATGTGACATAGTTCTGAGGAAAAATATCTAACTTGGTTTTAGAAATGGTCGAAAAAAAACTTGCTTAGAAATGGGGTGGTTTACCCTAGCTTTGGAGCCCATTTCTACCCCATTTTGGGTGAGGGTGAGTTGTACTTCACAAAAGGGATCAGGGTGAGGATGAGTTGTATTGTACATATGAGAAAAACGTTGGAAGCTCATACAAACATAGAAAAGTGACATAGCTACATATGTTGAAATTCAAATTTACCATCATATTTGAATTTTGTCCAAATTATCAACAAGTGACAAATTATTATAATAACAAATGTTTACAACAACAAGTTCCAAATTATTACAACAACAAGTGTCAAATGTTTACAACAATAACAAATGTTTACAACAATAACAAATGTTTACAATAACAAATGTCTATTTCTTTTGGCTCTTCTTACCCCTCGTTTTCTTCTCCTTCACAAGTTTCACACCACACAATAGGTTTATGCTCTTCTTTTTCTTACCATTACCATCTGGCCTCCCCACAGCACGTCCAAGAGTCTCCTTCACCTCCTGCACCTCCTCAACAACCTCATGATCATGATCCAGAGCCTCAACAACTTGGTCAGTTTGCACCAGAGCCTCAACAACAGGCTCATTTTGCACCAGAGCCTCAACAACAGGCTCATTTTGCACCAGAGCCTCAACAACAGGCTCATTTTGCACCAGAGCCTCAACAACAGGCTCATTTTGCACCAGAGCCTCAACAACAGGCTCATTTTGCACTAGAGCCTCAACAACAGGCTCATTTTGCCCCTCATTTTGCACCAGAGCTTCCAAATCAGAAACGGTGTGCCCTAAAGCCTCAACAGTTTGCACATCATCCTCCAAAACAAGTTCAGATTGCACCTCAGCAGCACCAAACATGATCTGGTTAGTTCTCTTCTTTCTTTGGCCATTGATTCTTGCCCTTTTCACTGGCCAGCATTCGTCAACAACAAGAGGTGGGCCTTTTTCTCCACGCTTCCTCCTGAAAACAAGCAAGTTAGCTGGGGGAGAAAAATCATCAACAAGAAATGGGATAGATTTTGTATGAACATACTTTGGCTTTTCAGCAGTGTATCTGCACTTGGTAGAGCCAGCTCGGTGTCCAAGTTCTTCATAGAGTTTGCATCTATTCTTGTTACCTTTTTGGGCCCTTTTTGGCTTGGCATCTTTCTTTTCATCTTTCTTTCCCTTCTTGCTGCTCCCACCTTTCTCAAACCAAGCCTTGAATCTACTCTGCTTGGGCCTGCCAGCCTTTCTTTTCATCAAAGGAGGACACAAGGAGAACTGAATGTCCACTTCAGGCCACTGAGACTGATCTGTAAGTGCTGGAATTGGTGTTCCATATGCAGCCTTGAATTTTGCTACAGAATAATACTCATGCAAATATGGGTGCATATTTAGCTTGTGTTTGGAGGCCAAGAAAAGTATGGCATGCTCACAAGGCTTCCCAGTGTGTTGCCACTCAAGGCATGTGCATTCATGCAATTGAGTGTCAACAACATGCCTCCTGCCAGTCTTTGTATCTCTGACTTCAGCACCCCACAATGAGGATTTCTCAACACGCAAATGTGCAAGATTTCTGCTCCTGTTGACCACCTGCTGCACAACATCAGGAAGCTTATCTCCTTGAAGAACATCACCAAGCCTTATTCTCAATTCCCACAACCTCATCATCATGATCATGATCTGGTCAACCATGTCATGGACAAGCAAGTCTTTTAACTCCTTCACTTTGTTGTTGAAACTTTCTGCCAAATTATTGTTGATATGATCACATTTGATGGCAGTGTTAAAACCAGACCTGTACCATAAAAGAGAATGGTAGGTTTCCAACCATGTACAAAACTTGACCCTATCCTCCTCAGAGCATGCCGCCTTAATCTTCTCAAGGTGATATGAATGTGTCTGCCTGGTGTAAGATCTTGCTGCTGGCCACATGCGTCCAAAATCATCTCCTCTGAATTTTTTGATCAAATTCATCCACATATGGCCGAAGCACTCCCTCTGCTCAGCATGAGGGAAAACAATCTTCACTGCATTTTCTAAACCTTTACATGCATCTGTGTGCACTGCCAATGGAGAGACTGGCCCTATGCATCTTTTCAACTGCATCATGAACCATGTCCATGATGCCTCTGTCTCAGACTGAAACATGCCAATAGCTACAGGGAACATCCAATTGTGTCCATCTAAAGCATTGCATGCTGCTAGTTGACCATTCCACTTTCCAGTCAAGAAAGATGAGTCTATACTCAAATATGGACGGCAACCTGCTTTGAAGCCATCGATGCAAGGCTTTAAAGCCATGAAGAATTTAGAGAAGAAGACTTTCCCATCAGCTGTTACCTCAGTATCTATCTCCACAACACTGCCAGGTGACCTCTTCTCTACTTCTGCTTTGAAGTTATAAAGCATTCGAAAGGTATTTGCCCAATCACCATATAGCTCTTTCATTGCCCTTTGCTTTGCCTTCCACACTGTAGTATAATTCAGCTTAATGGGGTACTGCTTTTCCAAGTCTATTTTCAGTCTCTTTGCAGTGATGTTTGGTGTTGTGGCTAAAATGGGCTTGATCTTTTCTGCAACCCATAATTGTGATGTCATCTTTGTAACTGTTTGAGAACTTGTAATGCAAGTATGAGGTTTTGGAATTTGATTCACTCTTATTGTCCTTCCATCAGGTTGGCGTCTAGCAGATATATACCACTTGAAAGGCTTGGCACCACCATCATAACCTATGCATTTTGCATAGAACTTCTTTTTATCAGTCCACATAGTCTTGGTAGCAAACTCACGTTTGACTGCATATGTCCTGAAACACATCCTGAATTCATCCATGCTTGGAAACAATCTCCCAACTTCAATAACTGGGTCCTCTTTGTCATAAACTGTTACTAGCTCATCATCATGTGCATCATCTACATGAACTGCAGCATTTTCCAACAACTCTAGATCTATATCTGCCTCTTCATCTCTTAAATGGTTGTCACCATCATTTGCAGCTTCATCCCTCTTCTTCTCCTTGTCTCTGTCATCTATAGGAATGCCAAAAAGCTTTGCCATTTCAATGTCATCTATTGGTGCAATGACCAAATCAGTGCGGTCATGTATCTCAACTGAATTCCAATCAACAGTTACAATCCTTTGTGCATTACCATCTGCAGCCTCCCCTTGTGCATTAGCATCATCATCCTCCACTGTTAACACTTCCAACTCAGTAAGTATAGGCATTACTTGCCTTTGTGCAGCCCAATCATCCTCGACCATCTGAGCAGCCAGCTTCGAGGCCACATATCCAACCCTCGAATCAGGTTTTAGATCAATGAGCTCTGCTAAAAACAGAACAGTTTTGCTTGTCCAACCGTTTCTCTCATCGATTTCATCAACTATATGTTCCCCTGTCTCAACCCTAACATAGTCACATTTGCAATCATCAAATCGTAACAAAGAAACTTCTTGCTCTGGCCCCCAAACCACACTATCCCCAATTTTTTCCACCATTTTCCTTACTGCCTCCTCTCCCATGTTTATTAGCTCTTGGGGATCAACATGTTCTAATTCCACCTCCCATTTAACAACCGTGTCTCTCTCAATGATCTGCGTGCTGCCATCAACTAAAACAGCCCTAGAGGGAAAGAAATTGATGCGAAATTCGAAGGTTTGGCGCGCAACATCGTCTCCCCTGTTTTTGGCGGGCACTGTGAGTGTGGCATCCCGCAAAACCACTACTAGAAAATCGCGTTGAATTTGTGCATTGCATCGTCATCATCATGCATTGTTTGCATTAAATTATTTTCGCGAAGCCCGTTTTGTTTTCTAAAACGCCCCACCTCTATTCAAATGTCAAACCCCGGGTCTCCGGAATATTTTGTTTTGTTGCTATCGGGTTGCAAAAGACTTGTTCAAAAATAAATAAAAATTATAATTATTTTAGTGGGGCAGTCGAACGGGCCGAAGCGACCCGAACGACCACCCCAGGTTTTTAAATCGGTCCACCTCTTATTTTTCTAAACCCACCAACTAACCTACCCACACCCCCTGGCCACCTCACTCCCTCCAATAGACATGTGCCACCTCACTCTCACCCTCCCCCCTAGCCAACCAGAACCTGACACTTGGCCAATCCCTCAACCCTCCTCTCTCTCCTCTCTCCACAGCACCAACCAACCCCACACACGCCTCCAGCCTCCCCCGCGTGGACCCCGCAACCCCTGGGCCCCACCGGCCTCGCAGCACCCTCCTGGATCCTGGCCCTCTCTCTCTGCCTGTGGGACCCGCCCCTACTCCCCTGCCCACACACCCACGCACGCGTCCCCCACCCCTGGCGCCTGGCCCACCGCCCAACCACCTCCCTGCCTCCACCAAGCCCGAGCCCCCCTCTGTCCCTCCACGCCACCTCATGCCTGCAACCTCCCTCTTCTCCCTCATCCTCGCCGCCGGCAGGAGGCTCGCTGCCGCCCCTCCCCCAGCAGCGCGTCGCCCGACCTCCTCCTACCCAAGCCCCGCCACCGCCGGTTGTTTTCCTCGCCGCCGCCGTTCCTCCGCTCGCCACCGTCCTCCCCCTAGGCCGCCCCCGAGCCTCGCTGACGCCTCCGGTCGCCTCTGCTCCTTCCTCCCCCGTCACCGCGCCCAGCCGTTTCTCCCCGAGCCTCCCCCAACCCCCTCGCCGCCGGCCCCCTCCTCCGCGACCACCGCCGCGTCCCCCACCTCTGCCTTCCCGCCAGGCCCCGCCGCCGCCCTTGCGCCGCCCAGACCCGCGTGCCCGTCCTGGCCTCCGGCGCCGCCCCCGCTCGTCCCTCTCCCCTCTGCAGCAGCCCCGGCGCCCCTCCTCGGCTCCGACCGCCGCAGCCGCCGCCGGCTCCGTTCTTCCCCGCTCCCGTCCGCGCCCCCACCTCGCCTGCTCCGCCTCGCCTCTCCAGGGCCCGCCGCCGCCGAGTTCCCCGCCTCCGCCGCTCCCCCGCAGCGCCCCTCTTCGCCGGCCGCCTCGCGCCATGGCCCACCAGCGCCGTCCGCCTCGGCCTCCTCCCCACAGTCCGCCCTCGTCGAGCCCGGCCACCACTTCCGTCCGCCGCCCTCCGCTGCTGTGGCCATCTCCGACCGTCCGCTGCAGGAGCTCGTGACCACGAGGTCGTTTGCGCAGTTTCCTGGCGCCTTGGGAGTCATGCCCCTGCGGTGGTCGTCGCGGGATGGAGGGTTCCCCTTTCATGTGTTGGTGTATTGGGGCACCGTAGCACCAAGCGTGTGTGTGGCGACACCTATTCCTCAAGCATGTCGACACCAAGTTCAAGATCTGCGAGCCGTGTTTGCACATCCGTACTGCTGCCTGAAGATCTACGCCAAGATTTCCATCCCGGAACTACAAGCTCTCCTTCACGGAATCCGAAGACCCTGATCCGCGAAGTTCGACGGCGACCCTGAGCCGAAGCCCTCGAGCCCTACTACACGGATCCTATGGCGAACCATGAAGACCGTTTCCGTACCCGGATGATAAGGATACCGACGCGGAACACCGAGAACTCCCCCTGAACGCCATGATCGTCGACATGACCCGAAGGCCGCGAATGCGACAAGAACGACAGCAACCAGGACGGTACCGATGCCCCGACGCCAGGCCAAGTACTCCTTCATGGAACGCCGGACCCCGATCCCGTACCCGAAGGCCGCGGATGCGACAAGATCTACTACCCCGGAATCCGAGAACGCTTCCGCCGAACCCCGAACCCCAGATCCGTCGAACCCTGAGACCGACCCCGGAACCCAAGATCGTCGAGCCCCCTCTGATGTGTGAACCTTTCCCGAACCCTTATCTTTAAAACAACAACTTGTTGCACATTAAATCATTCATCTCGCATGCATATCATGTGGTTTGGGGGCCTTATGCCGATTCACCTAATAATTAAATATGGGGCCCATATGCGGGCAAATCTAGCCTTATATTGGCCTCATTTAAACATGTGTAGCGAACCGGTTCCATCTGTTGCATTGCTAAACAACATATAATTTGCGGGGTAGACAAATAACTTGAACCACCTAATTAACGTCGGGACCCCGGTTCCGCTTAATATGACCTAATAGCATCGCACCTTTTCCATGCCATGCATCATACATGCATCATGCCGATCTTCTGCCGTTGTATTAAATATTGCATCCGGTGTTTCTTCTAGTGTTTTGCTTCTTCGCGGATAAGGCCGTTGAGTTGATGTGAGCTTCGCCCCGATCTTCGGTTGAACCTTCGGCAATGTTTTCAGGCGAGCATCTCCCCCTTTCTACCTATCTTACTTTTATAGTCTTTATTCCCTCCTGTTGATCTATTGCTATCTGTGTTGCGATGCTTTAGTTTCCGTACCTGTGATATACCGTGCAGCCCGATATTGCCTTGGACACACCCCATTACCTGTTGTTTGGTAGATAGTTGGACTTGCGCGTCGTAGTTGCTTGCTCAAGTGCTGATGTGTGTCGTCATATGCCACAGTTGCTGATGTAGTGCCGCATGTTGTTGTTGGAGATGATCTTAGTTTTACTTATTGTTCACTTTAATTCCTGTTTAACAACTAAAATTGAAATAAGCAGAGGCATCGGTGGGTGATAGAAAATATTTGGTTTCCGAACGCCCACTTGTGTCCCGTAGGACCCCGAGTACTTGATACCTGTTCCTTGATTTATCGCGCTATCCACATATGGGGAGTATGGGCCCCCCTTAGCCAGAACTTGATTCCGTCTTATTTCTTGGGGCCACAAACTAGTTTGAGGTTTTATTTATGATCCTGTACTTATGCCATGTTTTACTGCTTTATTTACGATTGTGCGACATATAGCACCTGTACTGTTTAGGAAGGCGGAGTGATTACGCGGTATCGACACCCCGAGTTTTCGGGTTCCCAGTCGCTTACAGCCATTGGCGCTAATCTTGAGTCCGTCTCGAAGCTAGCTTACTTCGTTGCGGGTTCTACTCAAAGGGGTGGCCCCCTGAAATATTTCTGAATCTTGTGATTGCTCTGTCGTGAAGACCTTGTTGGGTTTTGATTTGGTTTTTCCGAGGTTGATCGTGTGTGTGTTGCTATTTGTGCACCCCGGCCGGGTTAAAACTTTCTGAAAGCCGTGTCCGCGGTTATGGACGACTTGGAGCACAGTATCTCGATCATAGACAAGCATAACTAAAGTTTACTGCCATAAATTTGACTTTATAATGACTAGTAATCAGCTTCACCATAATGGAATGGCTAATAATACTGCCCACAATTGCTTGTTTGGATTGTCGCTTGCGACCATTGTACCTGACTAGTAAGTATTGCAACTACAACGGAATGGCTGAATAAAAGTACCAACAACTGCTGGGTTTCGGGTTTATATCATGCTACCTGTATCTGATTAGTAATTGCTGCAACTACAACGGAATGATTAACTAAAAGGACCCACTGCTTACTTTATCAGGACGATTATCTATACCTGACTAGTAACTGCTGCAACGATAACCAAATAAGTAAAACTGCCAACTGTGTGAGTTCCTCGGTTGACTTCCTCGTTTGGTCTCGAGGGGGAAACGCCAGGATGGGTTTGTTTGGTGAGAGCTTCGGGTTGGATCCGGTTAGGTCATTCGTATCCCTCTCTGACATCCGCCAGTTGTATCGAGTCTCTATAGGTTGTTTAGTGCCTGCTGCCGCTGCCGCTTCAGTCCACCATACCTATGTAGGCGAGGACCGCCGAATTCTAGCCTCGCCGTGTACTGGCCTCAGTACTGACGCTCCTCTTTTTCCTTTGCCCTTTGTCGGCACCCCTTTTGTTTAAGTAGGTTTTGAGATCGACGCCGTTAGCAGGGTTACCCTTCCGGCTTGGCCTGGGCAGGGTTATGGACGCCATTGGTTATTCTTCAGGGCTCTTAGCCCCATTTGCATCTTGTCCGTAGTCGGACGCTCTACCGTTTTCAAGGTGATTTGGATCTTTGTATATTATATCTGTATTCTGGACTCTTTGAGTCGCTGTTATATATATCTGTTTTGTGGGTCCCATCGAGGACTGTTGTGTAATGTTATTACTTCGTTTTCCACCCGCACGAAAGTGCCTGGTGGGCACCTTTGAATCGTTTCTATGCGGGTTTGGTGAATTCTGCCCAAACTTGCATAGGTCCGATTCTGAGGGTGTTACAGAGTGGTATCAGAGCTCAGCAGTTGCGATACCCCACAAGTCCAGCCTGTAGGATAACCTAGCTAACGGCCGAAGTAGAGTGTCAAAACTATTTTGCAAAATCGGTTGGATAGTTCTGATTAGGTCTGATTTTACTCCTTACCCCTCTGCTATTCTCCTCTTACCTCGACGTGTTTTGAATCTGCTCTCTTCCCTCTCTTCGAGTCCAGGAATTCTCGTGGTTGGGTTTCCGTCGTACCTTCAGGGCTTCGTTTTCTCCCTTTTGTAACGGAGGTGCTACGATCATCAATCTGCAGCTGGTCTGTTGTGCCCTTCATCCGATCTTTTGTTCTTGAGCTCTTTATCCATATGTGTTCCTTGCTGGATATCAGTGTCGTTGAAAAACATATGAGAAGGACGAGCTTTGGTGAAGTTGGAGTCGACCTTGAGCACGTGTTGTTCATGCCAATGGAACCATCGCGAAACCTAATCAGTGTGTCTTTCATACGATTTCAGCTGGCAGCATCCCTTTGTTCCGGATACCACCTATGAAGATCTTCAGTCTAAATCTCGAGAGTTGAGTTGCCTGATTCTCCTACCCATGTATAGAGTTGATAGTTGGGTCCGGGATGGACTGATCACCCTACCCGACTCTTATTGTTCGCTCTGTACATCGAACTGGTGGATCGATGTAACTTTTCCCTCTTCTAACGGAAGTTAGGGGTGGCCTTATCGTTTGATGCCTCCATCTTCGTCCTTTGTTTCTCCAGAGTGTTCCCTCGACGATCAGAAGTTACAACCTCTTGTTAGTGGTGTCGCGAGGATCTCCACGAAGCGCGAAGTATCAGACCGCCGACCTTCCTTCCGGTACCATGAGGCGGATCTCGAGGGCGAGATCCATTGTTAGTGGTGTCGAATTGTGGCATCCCGCAAAACCACTACTAGAAAATCGCGTTGAATTTGTGCATTGCATCGTCATCATCATGCATTGTTTGCATTAAACTATTTTCGCAAAGCCCGTTTTATTTTCTAAAACGCCCCACCTCTATTCAAATGTCAAACCCCGGGTCTCCGGAATATTTTGTTTTGTTGCTATCGGGTTGCAAAAGACTTGTTCAAAAATAAATAAAAATTATAATTATTTTAGTGGGGCAGTCGAACGGGCCGAAGCGACCCGAACGACCACCCCAGGTTTTTAAATCGGTCCACCTCTTATTTTTCTAAACCCACCAACTAACCTACCCACACCCCCTGGCCACCTCACTCCCTCCAATAGACATGTGCCACCTCACTCTCACCCTCCCCCCTAGCCAACCAGAACCTGACACTTGGCCAATCCCTCAACCCTCCTCTCTCTCCTCTCTCCACAGCACCAACCAACCCCACACACGCCTCCAGCCTCCCCCGCGTGGACCCCGCAACCCCTGGGCCCCACCGGCCTCGCAGCACCCTCCTGGATCCTGGCCCTCTCTCTCTGCCTGTGGGACCCGCCCCCACTCCCCTGCCCACACACCCACGCACGCGTCCCCCACCCCTGGCGCCTGGCCCACCGCCCAACCACCTCCCTGCCTCCACCAAGCCCGAGCCCCCCTCTGTCCCTCCACGCCACCTCATGCCTGCAACCTCCCTCTTCTCCCTCATCCTCGCCGCCGGCAGGAGGCTCGCCGCCGCCCCTCCTCCAGCAGCGCGTCGCCCGACCTCCTCCTACCCAAGCCCCGCCACCGCCGGTTGTTTTCCTCGCCGCCGCCGTTCCTCCGCTCGCCACCGTCCTCCCCCTAGGCCGCCCCCGAGCCTCGCTGACGCCTCCGGTCGCCTCTGCTCCTTCCTCCCCCGTCGCCGCGCCCAGCCGTTTCTCCCCGAGCCTCCCCCAACCCCCTCGCCGCCGGCCCCCTCCTCCGCGACCACCGCCGCGTCCCCCACCTCTGCCTTCCCGCCAGGCCCCGCCGCCGCCCTTGCGCCGCCCAGACCCGCGTGCCCGTCCTGGCCTCCGGCGCCGCCCCCGCTGGTCCCTCTCCCCTCTGCAGCAGCCCCGGCGCCCCTCCTCGGCTCCGACCGCCGCAGCCGCCGCCGGCTCCGTTCTTCCCCGCTCCCGTCCGCGCCCCCACCTCGCCTGCTCCGCCTCGCCTCTCCAGGGCCCGCCGCCGCCGAGTTCCCCGCCTCCGCCGCTCCCCCGCAGCGCCCCTCTTCGCCGGCCACCTCGCGCCATGGCCCACCAGCGCCGTCCGCCTCGGCCTCCTCCCCACAGTCCGCCCTCGTCGAGCCCGGCCACCACTTCCGTCCGCCGCCCTCCGCTGCTGTGGCCATCTCCGACCGTCCGCTGCAGGAGCTCGTGACCACGAGGTCGTTTGCGCAGTTTCCTGGCGCCTTGGGAGTCATGCCCCTGCGGTGGTCGTCGCGGGATGGAGGGTTCCCCTTTCATGTGTTGGTGTATTGGGGCACCGTAGCACCAAGCGTGTGTGTGGCGACACCTATTCCTCAAGCATGTCGACACCAAGTTCAAGATCTGCGAGCCGTGTTTGCACATCCGTACTGCTGCCTGAAGATCTACGCCAAGATTTCCATCCCGGAACTACAAGCTCTCCTTCGCGGAATCCGAAGACCCTGATCCGCGAAGTTCGACGGCGACCCTGAGCCGAAGCCCTCGAGTCCTACTACACGGATCCTATGGCGAACCATGAAGACCGTTTCCGTACCCGGACGATAAGGATACCGACGCGGAACACCGAGAACTCCCCCTGAACGCCATGATCGTCGACATGACCCGAAGGCCGCGAATGCGACAAGAACGACAGCAACCAGGACGGTACCGATGCCCCGACGCCAGGCCAAGTACTCCTTCATGGAACGCCGGACCCCGATCCCGTACCCGAAGGCCGCGGATGCGACAAGATCTACTACCCCGGATTCCGAGAACGCTTCCGCCGAACCCCGAACCCCAGATCCGTCGAACCCTGAGACCGACCCCGAACCCCGGAACCCAAGATCGTCGAGCCCCCTCTGATGTGTGAACCTTTCCCGAACCCTTATCTTTAAAACAACAACTTGTTGCACATTAAATCATTCATCTCGCATGCATATCATGTGGTTTGGGGGCCTTATGCCGATTCACCTAATAATTAAATATGGGGCCCATATGCGGGCAAATCTAGCCTTATATTGGCCTCATTTAAACATGTGTAGCGAACCGGTTCCATCTGTTGCATTGCTAAACAACATATAATTTGCGGGGTAGACAAATAACTTGAACCACCTAATTAACGTCGGGACCCCGGTTCCGCTTAATATGACCTAATAGCATCGCACCTTTTCCATGCCATGCATCATACATGCATCATGCCGATCTTCTGCCGTTGTATTAAATATTGCATCTGGTGTTTCTTCTAGTGTTTTGCTTCTTCGCGGATAAGGCCGTTGAGTTGATGTGAGCTTCGCCCCGATCTTCGGTTGAACCTTCGGCAATGTTTTCAGGCGAGCATCTCCCCCTTTCTACCTATCTTACTTTTATAGTCTTTATTCCCTCCTGTTGATCTATTGCTATCTGTGTTGCGATGCTTTAGTTTCCGTACCTGTGATATACCGTGCAGCCCGATATTGCCTTGGACACACCCCATTACCTGTTGTTTGGTAGATAGTTGGACTTGCGCGTCGTAGTTGCTTGCTCAAGTGCTGATGTGTGTCGTCATATGCCACAGTTGCTGATGTAGTGCCGCATGTTGTTGTTGGAGATGATCTTAGTTTTACTTATTGTTCACTTTAATTCCTGTTTAACAACTAAAATTGAAATAAGCAGAGGCATCGGTGGGTGATAGAAAATATTTGGTTTCCGAACGCCCACTTGTGTCCCGTAGGACCCCGAGTACTTGATACCTGTTCCTTGATTTATCGCGCTATCCACATATGGGGAGTATGGGCCCCCCTTAGCCAGAACTTGATTCCGTCTTATTTCTTGGGGCCACAAACTAGTTTGAGGTTTTATTTACGATCCTGTACTTATGCCATGTTTTACTGCTTTATTTACGATTGTGCGACAGATAGCACCTGTACTGTTTAGGAAGGCGGAGTGATTACGCGGTATCGACACCCCGAGTTTTCGGGTTCCCAGTCGCTTACAGCCATTGGCGCTAATCTTGAGTCCGTCTCGAAGCTAGCTTACTTCGTTGCGGGTTCTACTCAAAGGGGTGGC
The DNA here is from genome assembly GCA_910589765.1 of Avena atlantica. Lineage (NCBI taxonomy): Eukaryota > Viridiplantae > Streptophyta > Magnoliopsida > Poales > Poaceae > Avena > Avena atlantica. The sequence goes on from OU342736.1 coordinate 18,970,502, forward strand.
CCCCTGAAATATTTCTGAATCTTGTGATTGCTCTGTCGTGAAGACCTCGTTGGGTTTTGATTTGGTTTTTCCGAGGTTGATCGTGTGTGTGTTGCTATTTGTGCACCCCGGCCGGGTTAAAACTTTCTGAAAGCCGTGTCCGCGGTTATGGACGACTTGGAGCACAGTATCTCGATCATAGACAAGCATAACTAAAGTTTACTGCCATAAATTTGACTTTATAATGACTAGTAATCAGCTTCACCATAATGGAATGGCTAATAATACTGCCCACAATTGCTTGTTTGGATTGTCGCTTGCGACCATTGTACCTGACTAGTAAGTATTGCAACTACAACGGAATGGCTGAATAAAAGTACCAACAACTGCTGGGTTTCGGGTTTATATCATGCTACCTGTATCTGATTAGTAATTGCTGCAACTACAACGGAATGATTAACTAAAAGGACCCACTGCTTACTTTATCAGGACGATTATCTATACCTGACTAGTAACTGCTGCAACGATAACCAAATAAGTAAAACTGCCAACTGTGTGAGTTCCTCGGTTGACTTCCTCGTTTGGTCTCGAGGGGGAAACGCCAGGATGGGTTTGTTTGGTGAGAGCTTCGGGTTGGATCCGGTTAGGTCATTCTTATCCCTCTCTGACATCCGCCAGTTGTATCGAGTCTCTATAGGTTGTTTAGTGCCTGCTGCCGCTGCCGCTTCAGTCCACCATACCTATGTAGGCGAGGACCGCCGAATTCTAGCCTCGCCGTGTACTGGCCTCAGTACTGACGCTCCTCTTTTTCCTTTGCCCTTTGTCGGCACCCCTTTTGTTTAAGCAGGTTTTGAGATCGACGCCGTTAGCAGGGTTACCCTTCCGGCTTGGCCTGGGCAGGGTTATGGACGCCATTGGTTATTCTTCAGGGCTCTTAGCCCCATTTGCATCTTGTCCGTAGTCGGACGCTCTACCGTTTTCAAGGTGATTTGGATCTTTGTATATTATATCTGTATTCTTGACTCTTTGAGTCGCTGTTATATATATCTGTTTTGTGGGTCCCATCGAGGACTGTTGTGTAATGTTATTACTTCGTTTTCCACCCGCACGAAAGTGCCTGGTGGGCACCTTTGAATCGTTTCTATGCGGGTTTGGTGAATTCTTCCCAAACTTGCATAGGTCCGATTCTGAGGGTGTTACAGTGAGCTAGCGGAAGCGAACAGAGAGCTCAACCTTAGAGAAATTAAGTGCAGAGATACGGGATATACCGATTAGAAGTCCCCTCTCCATGCTCCATATCGTTCCCCCTCGCCCCGTTCAGCACACCCTCGCCTCCACAATCTAGCATCAATGGGCACGCTCAGATCTCGAATTGAGAAGAATGGGAGAGGAATTAGCTTTCAAATGGCACTCACCACCTTCGTCGCCGAACGAAAGCGCCGCCGCCTAAATTAATTGCCGTGCCGCCGCCGCCGGTGCCGAGAACGATGGGTGAGGTCCGCCGCCACCGTCGGGGAAGCTACAGTCAGTGTTACGCGCGCTCTCGGTCGGAAGCGGTTGGTTTCACTGGCTGTCCCAACCAACCGGTTTGGCTTAACCCTAATATTGGAACAAAGTTAAATGTGTCCTTACGACCGATTTAAGGCCCGTGTGGCCCTGGGATATTAGTTGCCTCACATCCGTCGCATGCGAGCTATTCTTTTCAACGATGTCGCTTTCCTTCCAATTCCATGTAAAGACGTCGCATAGGAGCTATAAGCCCCCGAAGTTTAACATAACATAAGTCACCGACACACACATTCCGACAACCTCCGGTTAAAGGTCACTGTATACTTTGATCCAGTAAACACGTAAAATATAGAAATACCAAACTAAAACAGAACTACCGAGCAAAGGCCACGAATGAGCCATAAATAAGTGTGAATGCTAACTTGTCCGTACAATCCAGAGAAACCAGAATTCGTTGCACGTAGATCTGCGACAAGTCCTTTTACAGCGACAACTAAGAAAAAGTACCTTGTCTAAGTCCTCTCGTTGTCTTAAATGGTGCCCAAAACCCTAAACCCTAAACCCTAAACCCTGAACCTTGAACCCTGAACCCTAAACCCTGAACCCTAAACCCTAAACCCTAAACCCTAACACCTAACCCCCATTGAATAAATGATCTTAAGTGGTCCAATAATATTTAGAAAAATCGCAAATAATTAATAGGGGTTATACATTGACCCTATACACCCACTAGTACCTTTTCCCCATCTTGACAAATACAAATTTTCAACTTCCTTAACAAGCCTCTTTTTGATCAATTTGTGAAATCAAATTAAAACATGACCTAAACAAACTCCAAACCCCATCCAATCTGGTCCAATACTCCACCACCACACCCAACACACTCTCTGGTCGCAGTGGCACTGTAGCACACCCCTCTCTTGCCATTAGTGCTTGGAAGGAGAGAGAGAGGGGATCAAAATATTATTGCCTACCTTGGGAATACAAGTCTAGGACAGTAGCCTCATTGTTCCTCTTACCTAAGCACGACCTCAAAGAACACCTCCACACTCTCTGCACCGCCCCTAAGGCCCAACCCTCAAGCAACACCGCTCCTCCATGCTCAAAATGGACCTAGTCTATCAAACACCTCCCCCTCTTGGTTTATAAGGCCAGAGGACTCTCCACCCACACCTGCTCCCTCATTTCTCTCCCTGGCCACCAGGATACCTCCCCCACAAGCTCCCATCACTTCCTCTGTCCTCCCTCGCAATGAAAGAAGGGAAATCTCTCCTCTTGGCCTTCTTCTAAAGGTCGAGCTTGTCATCGCGCCAGCCACTCCCTCCTTTCTTTCTAGGATCCTCTAGTACCTCCATTCCCTAACCTAATCTTCCTCTACTCTTTTCTTTTCATAGGAACACATGAGTCGCCGCCACCAATGAAAAACCGACGTGGAGATAAACCCACGAACAAGCCTTCCCCAAGCTTACCTCCTCCGCTCCTAGCTTCTCGGCATGCCCCAAGAGCTCCTCTTGGACGTCCATGTATCCTCCTCGATGGCATGCAGATGCCCCGGTGCCGCCATTGAGCTTCGAGTCAACCCCTACGGGCTTCAACATGTGAGACATTGTCCCTCGTAGAACTGGGTATTTCTGCCCATCCCCCGACTCATCGCCATGCACTATGTCGACCTACCTCCTCCCCGTCACCTCCCTGCCCACAGGTGAGCCTCCCTATCACCGCCTGCTTCATCTAGGGTTCCCTCACCGGCGACCCTGTCGCGAGGTCGATGACGTGCGTGAGCCGTCCATCTGGACTTGATCCAACGGTTGCTAAACCCCCATACTTCTTTACCTTGCCAGGGCTAATTGAATCGTGTCCCCTATGAGCCTGCCTCGCTACCTGGGTCGGACCTTCCTCTGCGCGGCCCAACACCATCCAGAATGAGCCCAGTGGCCCTCCCTGTCCCTTTTTATTTTTATTAGAAATTAGATCTATTCTGCCTGTTCAGTTTTATTCCAAACCAACATATAAATGTCCTCCAAATATTTAGATAACATTTTTCACAGGTACCTGAATCTCTACTCTAACATGCAGCCTTGGAACTGGAACGAAATACATTTCATATATTTTAAAGAAATTAAAATACCCACATGTATCCTTATAAGTATATAAATCCTCTAGGGAGTTTGGTAAATCCAAATGGAATAAATCCACTTTGTGCTGTTAGGTATCTTCTGTTAATCCTTATAAGTATATAAATCCAAATGGAATAAATCCACATATAAATGTGTCATTGGAATTGTATCAAAATCTTCTGTAGTTTAAACCTGGTGAAAAAGACAAATATCACCCAGAACTGACTTTGGGATTTTCCTAAGGGTATTCTGTTGATTATTTTAAGTTGATTCCAACTCCTCTTGAATTGGTCTATAAAATTCTACCAAAATATTCAAGGAAATAATTGTTGGAGCTCCAAAACTTTTCTGATAAATTATCTCCTAAAACTAGAGTTTTAATCTCTAGAAAAGTCATTATAAATCACTGGAAATTGATAAAATAGTGAAACCACTTTTGTTGGATTCATTTTATCAATACATATATGATGGCATCATTTTTACACAATGTTATCATACATAACTTGGACTTTTTCCAAAACCCTTTATCTAGGTAGTTTTGGACTTTAAACCCTAATAGAAAATCCACTAATGCAATGAAAGCACTTGCTTTGTATCCAAAACAAAATCATCAACCCTTACTGATCTATAAACTTGTTTTGTCCATTGCTCGATGTATGTATCTATGCTTATATGCCTTGTATTGATTGGCGTATTGTTTGATTGCATGTATGCTCAATAACAGCGATAGTGGTGAATTATGTGATGCCGAGAAGAAGGAAGCATCAGATTTATTTCTATTGGTGTTCTAAAGAAGTCTAGGGAGACTATTTCCATATTTATAATGATTAGGAAAGACACCTTCTTGCTCATGATCCTTGTCATACTATTTTACTTATGCATGCTTTACCTACTGTTTATCGAAACAACATTGTCTTGTTATACGATGAGCTATATATGGTGGTGGCTTGGCTCCTCCAAGTCATTACATGTTTGTACTACTAGTACAATACCTTGATGACACCTTCTTGTCCCTAGTATGATAGATGGTGCATAACACATACACGTTTGGAGACCCTATTTTTAGCCGAAGCAAAACTATGGGATGGGAAGACCCGGAAAAGTTTTATAAAAAGGTTTTACGGATGAACCTTGGTGAGGTTCGACCTACCAGGAGAAGTTTGAGAAAGGAAAAATATTTTGGTCTCACAAAATATGTTGAGAAGCAAATGGAGGAAAAAGGTGTACGGAAACGCACCTGTTTCTTTGTAGTTTTTCCAAAACAATTAACCCGTGCAATGACATTACTCTGGAATGGGATAGGGCTGGGCTGGAAGTTTGTCTATTCTGGTATAGGTGCCTCACAACTACTACTAGGGATGTCGATCCCCGAAGGCTGGGCCTTCACCTGTAAAGTCCATGTGGGACATCGGCCTGGAGAAGGTCACTAGTGCATACTCCCCCCTCTAACACCGGTTGGGAGGGCCCTCTAACAGCGGTTGTAGAACTGCTGTTGAGGGTTCAGTGTTAGAGGGGGGGCCCCTTTAACACCGATTCTTATACAAACCGGTGTTAAAGGGTGGCGCACGTGGGGCTGCCGCAGGGCTCAGGCCCCCCCCCCTTTAACACCGGTTCGTAACACGAACCGGTGTTAAAGGTTCTCTGTCGCGGCAGGAAAACAGCCTAAATCTCTGCCGCGGCAGGAAAACGGCCTAAATCTCTTCCGCGGCAGAGTTCTGCCTCTGCCCCGTTCTGGGTGTTCTGCGGGAGGAGGGAGGGGGAATCGATCGAGAGCGGTATACACATACATCGTCATCGGTAGATACGAGTACATGAATAATTAAGCAACTATTATTATACACAAACATAGTCATCGGCACATACATCGTCATCGGGACATACATCGTCATCGACACGTACATCGTCATCGTTTATTTTGGTGGATATCTAAAGAGTTCTCCGCCAGGCGTGACGACCTCATCAAGTATGAACCCTGCCAGTTCCTCTTGAATGGCTCGTATGCGGTCAAATGGTAGGAGTTGGTCCCGCATCCGTTCGATCTGAATATATATGAAGAATGGGGTCAATATATATATAAGAATAAAACTCAACACAATTGATGGTAATGAAATAATGTTGTGGACTTTGTTTACTTACTCTAAGTTGTTCTAGTGCGGCTTGGCCCGTCGCACATATCGTGTTGCGAATGAACTCGCAAACATAGTATCCACATAAGTTATTGCCGGGTCCCTGATGCGCGCACTTTACGAGAATAGAGAGTTCAATCAAAATGATAATCAATAAAGCATGATATAATGGAATTGGAAGCAGAATCAAAGAGATACGGAGACCTAGCTAGCTAGTATTACTTACATTTTGGTCTACAAATTTTAGTTCTTCTGACCATTCACCCACGGCCCTGCCCGTGAACCTTTTCCAAACCCTGTCCGGCAAAGAAAATGGATAAAGGAGTAATTAATTACTTGTTGTCACGAAAGTTGTTGATATAGTGCGATAATATGATTGAAATTACCTCTGGAGCATCTCTCTAAAGTCTGCCCATATCTCTTTTTCTTTTCGTAACGAGTCCATGACAAGGACTTCTCCTGAGTCGGGGTGAATGACTAGTAGAATAAAGTGGAACCTACGCACGCATAACTCATCATCAGTTACACTTAACATCGAGTAAGCCGAAACAGAATGTGTACAAGAGAGAGGGTAACAGTACTCACGAGAAGTTGTAAGGCAATAGTATTTCCCTTTTGGTTTGTTGTCTCAGTAAAGACCTTAGCAAGTAATCTTATGTTTGCCCGGGTTTGGTTCTTACCACTTCTTCATGAACTCTATTTGGGTCAACGAACCCAATGTCAAAAGGGCCTCCTTTGATGCATTCCATAACCTTTTTCCTGCATAATAGTATATACATATATGGTGAGCATATATATATACATGCAATTAATGAAGTGAATGAGATGAGATATAAATTACAGAAATAGTACTTACACACAATAAAGGCTGATGGCAGCTTTGTCGAGTTCCTTCTGATTGAATAGAAAATGCAAGTCTTGAATGTTGAAGTCGATCGCGTCGTCTCCGCACAAGAAAATCTGATCTCTTATATGCGTCGTGATCCATTCTTCCTTTCTCGTCTTGCAGAAATCAAGGTACCACTTGTGCAATCTTCGCATCTTTGTTGGTAGATTCTTGAGCTCCTCTATCTTGACGAGATTCATCCCATACTTCCATGGCTGTATGGGGTTGGCATCGCAATTGGGCAAGTTGTCTCCCATGATGTTCAAGTATGCAATGTAAGTCATCCCCATCTCATTGGCCTTTCTTTGTAGCTCTGCCTCGTAATCATTTACGGGAGGAGCGTCCCGTGTGTCGAACACTTGGAGCGGGGCGCATGATGGGTTTTCCTGCTCTCTGAGCATGGGAACTGTTTTCTGGGGTGCCGCACGACTGCTACTTTCAGTCTCCCTACGACGCTTTGCATCCTCCTTCAAAATCTGGCGCTCGTAGTCCGGCACAAGTGGGGTTTCAGGTTTCAAAAGATTATTGTAAAACTTCTCCACCAACGCCGGATCTATTTTCTCCTTTGGCTCGGCCCGTCTAGGTGCAAAGAATTTCTTGACCTCTTCTTCCGAGATCTATTGGTCTCCTCGTCGCTGCGATTCCACGGTAAAACCGGCAATGGCTTGGCGAAAGGCTGCGGGACGTAGTTTTTTGAACTCTTTGGCATACGGTTTCCTGCGGATTTCTTTGTGGCAGTGCTAGTGATGCTCTTCGTGGCAGTGCTCTTCCGCTTACGCTGAGGAGATGGCTGAAGCACCGGAGATGGCTGACGGGCAGGAGATGGCTGGCGCGCCGGAGATGGCTGGCGCGCCGGAGATGGCTGCCGCGCAGGAGATGGCTGAAGCGCCAGAGATGGCTGCCGCGAAGGAGATAGCTGAAGCGGCTCAGACTGCTGACGCTGCGGAGACGGCGGGGGTGCCAGTGGCCTCCAATTTGGAAGCACGATGTGTTCCTTCTTCCAAAGAATGGTTGTTTTCACTGCAAATTTGAGTTGAGTTTCCCCTCCACCTGTAGCATGGTCAAGTTGTGCTTCCTCATATTCCTTCACAACCTCATCCACCCCGACAATAGCATAGCCATCTGGAATCGGTCGGCAGTGGTAAGTTCCACCAGCTACAGGAGGTAAGGCATAGCCGACAGCCACCTTAATGGATAAGCCCATTAATCTCACATGCAGCTCAGTGTGTTCGCTCTCCGTGATCTCATCCACGGGGTATCGAGGACCCGCCATTTCAAGCGTGGGCTGCACGTTCTCCGTGGAAGCCATGCTGCTTTTCCGCGCAGAGTCTGGGCCGCCGGCAGCTTCCAATGCAGGCTCTTCGTGCCGCTGAGATGGGCCGGTAGCTTGATGGCTCTGTTTTGCATTCACTTGCGCCTACAGCGCCACAAGTGCATGTTCTATCTGTGTCATCCGCTCTTTACGCTCTTTTTCTTTTCTGTCACTCCATCTGTAAGAGTCGCTCCACTCGGCAAACCCATCCTTCCACGTCATACCCCCTGTGCCTCATGCATGTCCAGGGTGTTCTTTTTTACCGATGGCGCGTGTGAGCTGGTCATTCTCTCTGTCGGGATGGAAGGTCCTGGCGGATGTTTCTTCGTATGTCGTGATGAGTTCAGTGACCGGTTTGGCAAGGAGGGTTGGGAAGATACACAATCATGTTTCTGGGTCCAACCTTGCCCCGATTCCGTAGAACCAAGTCTTTGCACGTAGGTCCCACGCATCTGTCTGGGGTGTGATCCCTCTAGCGTGCAGGGCCTTCTCAACTTCCTCCCACTTAGGCCTCTGAGATATGTAGCCACCTGACCCCGTCCTCTGGTGATATTCCTTCTTCTGAGCATTAAGCGTATTGGTTTCTGACCTCTTTTTAGCTATAGCACCTTTTTTATATGTCACAAATTCGGGCCAGTGAGGTCTTATCTTCGCATAATATGCGTCTTCGAAATTTGGAGTCTCGCCAGCTTTGACGAATTTGTTCAATTTTGTCTTCCATTTGCGGAAAGCGTCAGCCATCTTCTTTAGAGTCCACTCTTTGAACTTTTCCTTTATAACCGGGTTGTTTTCATCCTCCTCTGGCGGAAGGATGAAATTTACCAACAACGAATTCCAAAGCGTTTCTTTGGATCTTTCATCGACAAAGGTACCTTTGCCCTTCTTTGGCTTATTCCAATATTCAATTATGATTGGGATTTGGTCCCTAACAAGAACTCCAGCCTGACGTAAAAATTTGTCTGCGGCCTTCTTGGGCTCCATCGGCCTGCCATCAACACGGACTGCTTCGATCGTGAACTTTGCACGATATTTCAACAGATGGCTCGCGCCTTGCTTGCTCTTTTTCGTAGAAGAGGATGGTTGATGGCTGGTCGATCCAGAGGGCTAAAAGAAGAAAGAAGCGTTAATTAATACATGTAGAAGAAGATTGTTGGTGCAAGTCAGCAAAGGCTTAATCAATGCATATACCTCGCCGGACTTTGTAATCACTAAATTGCGTTCACCGGAGTCTTCATCTTCTCCATGACTACTTGAGTTGTCATCATGTCCCTCCAAGTTCAGATATTGTGAGGTGTCCTCATCAATAATGTTCTCCATTATTTCTTCTTCTTCAAGGTTTCTACTAAGTGGCTCCATAGTTTCTAAAAAAATAATATTATCTAGAGTAAGAGAGTAAACATTCAAGTGGACTTGGATTCATACACAATATACATATTATTCATACAAAAAATACACAAATGAAATTAAAACCCTAAGGATGCTTGATCATTTTAAACGAGTTCCGAGGGGTCCAAACCCTAATTCAGAGAAATCCCGGATGCATATGAGAGGGGCTAGCTACAGTGGCTGACCGGAGGCTGGCGGCGTTGGAGAGCGACCTAGGGCGCGCGAGGTAGCGTGATGCGGCCTACCTAAAACGGGTGTTGTTCGAAAGAGGAGGCCGAGGCAAACATTATAGCGACGGCAAAAAACTTGGCAGAGCAGATACAATGTGGAGGGGATGTCCCCAAGATAGGCCCCAGACCGAGGGGAGAAGCCACGACGCTCGCCAAAGAGCTACCCGCGCAGTTCACCTTCTAAGGCCGCCACCGACATCCGCGAACTCTAGCCACCACTCCGACGACCAACGACACATCGCATCACCGAAGAGAGAGACACCGTGCCGTCGTTACCAGCGGACACACCTGCAACCCGAGAAGGACCATGCATACACCCCGACATCGCTGGCATAACGCGCGAGCTCGCACCCCATGGCCACCACCGGAGCTCGCACCCCACCTAGGCCGCCCCCGCAGCCGAGAGGGGAGGCCGTCCCCGTACCGCGCCTGGGCCCTGGGCCTCCCCGATGAATCCGCCTCCCTGACCCATCCCCTCCACATCCCTGTCGTTGGCCCCAATCCGTGGACGCGCTCGCGTAGCCGCTCCTGCCCGCCACACCCGATGACGCGAGATACCACTGACAATGCGAGCTCGAAATCAGGTTTGGTCTTCCCCTGTCAAAGTTGTCTTCCTCGAACGACGCAGAGGCGTGGACGGAGTGGCGCCACCGTGCGAGCTCCACTCTACCGGCCGGCGGCGCCACCGCGCGAGCTCCACACCGCCGCCAGGAGGAAACAGAGGGGACCACCAGGCGGTCCGCTAGCTCACCACGGCGTCGGGGTTCTTGTAGGCGCTGGCGTCGTCGTCAGCTTTGGTGGCGCGCGCACGGTGGCGGTGGTGGTGGCGGTCGTCGGCTTCGGTGGCGCGCGTGCGGTGGCGGTCGTCTTCTTCGGTGGCGCGCGCGGTGGCGAGGGCGGCGACGGCGAGGGATGGACGGCGTCGGCGGCTACTCTGTAGTTTTTCTCTGCGTGGCGGCGAGTTCGATCGATCTGGCTCTGGGGGAAGAAAGGAAGGGATGGCGCATTTAATACCCTCCCCCCTTTAACACCGGTTCCAGCCACGAACCGGTGTTAAAGGGGGGTGCGCGCGCGAAACGAAATAAATGCCCCCCCCCATTAACACCGGTTCGTATCTGGAACCAGTGTTAAAGGGGGGCATTTATTTCATGCATTAAAGGGGCATTTTTAATTCAAAAAATAGGATATGCATTTAGAAAATTCATATATTTTTCATTTCAACTCAGAAAAATATGAATAATATATCATAATTTTTAGAAAAATAATATCTATCCATTCATTTAAAAACATTTTATATTTACTTTAGATGAAAATTTTCAAAATGATTAAAACACTTACATATAAATTTTGATTATTCAATTCAAACAAAAATAAATTGTCAAATCCTAAAAAATTGAACATAAGAAATATTAAGCATCTAAAAAGGAATCTAACCCTATTTTATTAGAGCAAATCATATTTTAATGCCGCATCTTTTGTATTAATATTTTTGAATTGATTGGATATTTAAATGCCGCATCTTTTGTTATCACTTGAATCTGACCAAGCCTCGCTCAACTTGCATTGGTTTTTTGATAAAATTGCATATTGTGAACCTAAAAATGATTTTTGTAAAAAATCATGAGCATCGTATCATGTACCTGTAGTTCATATCTGACCCACTTCCTACCGATTCGGCAGGAATTTGTCTTTTTCACCAGAGGTGGACAGAAAGGTTTCAGATCCCCCTGTTGGTACATTGTCCATATAAGGTGGTCTAGTATTTTTGTAAAATGTGTTGGTGGTTTTTTGAATTAGCCATTTGGTGGTTGCTTCACAAAACCGTCCGTTTTTTATGCTCGGAAATGGAAAATTCCTTTTTGGTGCGATAAAAAGGAAAACTTCCTCTTGCAACATTGTTTGTCATGCCATGATGCACATGTATGCATAATATGGCCATATTATCACAAACTATGCCTTGATTCTAGCCATAACATTGGTCATTTGACCCGAAATCCAAGAAACCTCGAATGAGATAGGTCATTTTGTGAAGGTTTTTTTGAGACATAATCAATATACCAAGTTTGAGATTTTTCCTTCTAACTATGTCACATAATATAACACCACGCGAAGGTTTCGCACTGTTTCGATCTTTTTTTATTTTTTTATCCCCGTTTTAAACTATCGTCAAACTTTGTCGAACAACGGGCATGAAGATTCTTAGCTCGGGGCCAAGCCTCGCTCAACTTGCATTGGTTTTTTGATAAAATAGCATATTATGAACCTAAAAATTATTTTTGTAAAAAATCATGAGCATCGTATCATGTACCTGTAGTTCATATCTGACCCACTTCCTACCGATTCGGCAGGAATTTGTCTTTTTCACCAGAGGTGGACGGAAAGGTTTCAGATCCCCCTGTTGGTACATTGTCCATATAAGGTGGTCTAGTATTTTTGTAAAATGTGTTGGTGGTTTTTTGAATTAGCCATTTGGTGGTTGCTTCACAAAACCGTTCGTTTTTTATGCTCGGAAAATGGAAAATGCCTTTTTGGTGCGATAAAAAGGAAAACTTCCTCTTGCAACATTTTTTGTCATGCCATGATGCACATGTATGCACAATATGGCCATATTATCACAAACTATGCCTTGATTCTAGCCATAACATTGGTCATTTGACCCGAAATCCAAGAAACCTCGAATGAGATAGGTCATTTTGTGAAGGTTTTTTTGAGACATAATCAATATACCAAGTTTGAGATTTTTCCTTCTAACTATGTCACATAATATAACACCACGCGAAGGTTTCGCACTGTTTCGATCTTTTTTTATTTTTTTATCCCCGTTTTAAACTATCGTCAAACTTTGTCGAACAACGGGCATGAAGATTCTTAGCTCGGGGCCAAGCCTCGCTCAACTTGCATTGGTTTTTTGATAAAATAGCATATTGTGAACCTAAAAATTATTTTTGTAAAAAATCATGAGCATCGTATCATGTACCTGTAGTTCATATCTGACCCACTTCCTGCCGATTCGGCAGGAACTTGTCTTTTTCACCAGAGGTGGACGGCAAGGTTTCAGATCCCCCTGTTGGTACATTGTCCATATAAGGTGGTCTAGTATTTTTGTAAAATGTGTTGGTGGTTTTTTGAATTATCCATTTGGTGGTTGCTTCACAAAACCATCCTTTTTTTATGCTCGGAAAATGGAAAATGCCTTTTTGGTGCGATAAAAAGGAAAACTTCCTCTTGCAACATTGTTTGCCATGCCATCTTGGGCTTCTTGGGCTCCATCGGCCTGCCATCAACACGGACTGCTTCGATCGTGAACTTTGCACGATCTTTCAACAGATGGCTCGCGCCTCGCTTGCTCTTTTTCGTAGAAGAAGATGGTTGATGGCTGGTCGATCCAGAGGGCTAAAAGAAGAAAGAAGCGTTAATTAATACATGTAGAAGAAGATTGTTGGTGCAAGTTAGCAAAGGCTTAATCAATGCATATACCTCGCCGGACTTTCTAATCACTAAATTGCGTTCACCGGAGTCTTCATCTTCTCCATGACTACTTGAGCTATCATCATGTCCCTCCAAGTTCAGATATTGTGAGGTGTCCTCATCAATAATGTTCTCCATTATTTCTTCTTCTTCAAGGTTTCTACTAAGTGGATCCATAGTTTCTAAAAAAATAATATTATCTAGAGTAAGAGAGTAAACATTCAAGTGGACTTGGATTCATACACAATATACATATTATTCATACAAAAAATACACAAATGAAATTAAAACCCTAAGGATGCTTGATCATTTTAAACGAGTTCCGAGGGGTCCAAACCCTAATTCAGAGAAATCCCGGATGCATATGGATGGGCTAGCTACAGTGGCTGACCGGAGGCTGGCGGCGTTGGAGAGCGACCTAGGGCGCGCGAGGTAGCGTGATGCGGCCTACCTAAAACGGGTGTTGTTCGAAAGAGGAGGCCGAGGCAAACATTATAGCGACGGCAAACAACTTGGCAGAACAGATACAATGTGGAGGGGATGTCCCCAAGATAGGCCCCAGACCGAGGGGAGAAGCCACGACGCTCGCCAAAGAGCTGCCCGCGCAGTTCACCTTCTAAGTCCGCCACCGACATCCGTGAACTCTAGCCACCACTCCGACGACCAACGACACATCGCATCACCGAAGAGAGGGACGTCGTGCCGTCGTTACCAGCGGACACACCTGCAACCCGAGAAGGACCATGCATACACCCCGACATCGCTGGCATAACGCGCGAGCTCGCACCCCATGGCCACCACCGGAGCTCGCACCCCACCTAGGCCGCCCCCGCAGCCGAGAGGGGAGGCCGTCCCCGTACCGCGCCTGGGCCCTGGGCCTCCCCAACGAATCCGCCTCCCTGACCCATCCCCTCCACATCCCTGTCGTTGGCCCCAATCCGTGGACGCGCTCACGTAGCCGCTCCTGCCCGCCACACCCGATGACGCGAGATACCACCGATAATGCGAGCTCGAAATCAGGTTTGGTCTTCCCCTGTCAAAGTTGTCTTCCTCGAACGACGCAGAGGCGTGGACGGAGTGGCGCCACCGTGCGAGCTCCACTCTGCCAGCCGGCGGCGCCACCGCGCGAGCTCCACACCGCCGCCAGGAGGAAACAGAAGGGAGGAAACAGAGGGGACCACCAGGCGGTCCGCTAGCTCACCACGGCATCGGGGTTCTTGTAGGCGCTGGCGTCGTCGTCAGCTTCGGTGGCGCGCGGACGGTGGCGGTGGTGGTGGCGGTCGTCGGCTTCGGTGGCGCGCGTGCGGTGGCGGTCGTCTGCTTCGGTGGCGCGCGCGCGGTGGCGAGGGCGGCGACGGCGAGGGCTGGACGGCGTCGGCGGCTACTCTGTAGTTTTTCTCTGCGTGCGGCGAGTTCGATCGATCTGGCTCTGGGGGAAGAAAGGAAGGGAAGGCGCATTTAATACCCTCCCCCCTTTAACACCGGTTCCAGCCACGAACCAGTGTTAAAGGGGGGTGCGCGCGGGAAACGAAATAAATGCGCCCCCCCCCCCTTTAACACCGGTTCGTATCTGGAACCAGTGTTAAAGGGGGGCATTTATTTCATGCATTAAAGGGGCATTTTTAATTCAAAAAATAGGATATGCATTTAGAAAATTCATATCTTTTTCATTTCAACTCAGAAAAATATGAATAATATATCATAATTTTTAGAAAAATAATATCTATCCATTCATGTAAAAACATTTTATATTTACTTTAGATGAAAATTTTCAAAATGATTAAAACACTTACATATAAATTTTGAATATTCAATTCAAACAAAAATAAATTGTCAAATCCTAAAACATTGAACATAAGAAATATTAAGCATCTAAAAAGGAATCTAACCCTATTTTATTAGAGCAAATCATATTTTAATGCCGCATCTTTTGTATTAATATTTTTGAATTGATTGGATATTTAAATGCCGCATCTTTTGTATACACTTGAATCTGACCAAGCCTCGCTCAACTTGCATTGGTTTTTTGATAAAATTGCATATTGTGAATCTAAAAATGATTTTTGTAAAAAACCATGAGCATCGTATCATGTACCTGTAGTTCATATCTGACCCACTTCCTGCCGATTCGGTAGGAATTTGTCTTTTTCACCAGAGGTGGACGGAAAGGTTTCAGATCCCCCTGTTGGTACATTGTCCATATAAGGTGGTCTAGTATTTTTGTAAAATGTGTTGGTGGTTTTTTGAATTAGCCATTTGGTGGTTGCTTCACAAAACCGTCCGTTTTTTATGCTCGGAAAATGGAAAATTCCTTTTTGGTGCGATAAAAAGGAAAACTTCCTCTTGCAACATTGTTTGTCATGCCATGATGCACATGTATGCACAATATGGCCATATTATCACAAACTATGCCTTGATTCTAG
This sequence comes from Avena atlantica, assembly GCA_910589765.1. NCBI lineage: Eukaryota > Viridiplantae > Streptophyta > Magnoliopsida > Poales > Poaceae > Avena > Avena atlantica. Next base: position 18,985,938 of record OU342736.1, read on the forward strand.
CCATAACATTGGTCATTTGACCCGAAATCCAAGAAACCTCGAATGAGATAGGTCATTTTGTGAAGGTTTTTTTGAGACATAATCAATATACCAAGTTTGAGATTTTTCCTTCTAACTATGTCACATAATATAACACCACGCGAAGGTTTCGCACTGTTTCGATCTTTTTTTATTTTTTTATCCCCGTTTTAAACTATCGTCAAACTTTGTCGAACAACGGGCATGAAGATTCTTAGCTCGGGGCCAAGCCTCGCTCAACTTGCATTGGTTTTTTGATAAAATAGCATATTCTGAACCTAAAAATGATTTTTTTAAAAAATCATGAGCATCGTATCATGTACCTGTAGTTCATATCTGACCTACCGATTCGGCAGGAATTTGTCTTTTTCACCAGAGGTGGACGGAAAGGTTTCAGATCCCCCTGTTGGTACATTGTCCATATAAGGTGGTCTAGTATTTTTGTAAAATGTGTTGGTGGTTTTTTGAATTAGCCATTTGGTGGTTGCTTCACAAAACCGTCCGTTTTTTATGCTCGGAAAATGGAAAATGCCTTTTTGGTGCGATAAAAAGGAAAACTTCCTCTTGCAATATTGTTTGCCATACCATGATGCACATGTATGCACAATATGGCCATATTATCACAAACTATGCCTTGATTCTAGCCATAACATTCGTCATTTGACCCAAAATCCAAGAAACCTCGAATGAGATAGGTCATTTTGTGAAGGTTTTTTGGAGACATAATCAATATACCAATTTTGAGATTTTTCCTTCTAACTATGTCACATAATATAACACCACGCGAAGGTTTCGCACCGTTTCGATCTTTTTTTATTTTTTTATCCCCGTTTTAAACTATCGTCAAACTTTGTCGAACAACGGGCATGAAGATTCTTAGCTCGGGGCCAAGCCTCGCTCAACTTGCATTGGTTTTTTGATAAAATAGCATATTGTGAACCTAAAAATTATTTTTGTAAAAAATCATGGGCATCGTATCATGTACCTGTAGTTCATATCTGACCCACTTCCTGCCGATTCGGCAGGAATTTGTCTTTTTCACCAGAGGTGGACGGCAAGGTTTCAGATCCCCCTGTTGGTACATTGTCCATATAAGGTGGTCTAGTATTTTTGTAAAATATGTTGGTGGTTTTTTGAATTATCCATTTGGTGGTTGCTTCACAAAACCGTCCTTTTTTTATGCTCGGAAAATGGAAAATGCCTTTTTGGTGCGATAAAAAGGAAAACTTCCTCTTGCAACATTGTTTGCCATGCCATGATGCACATGTATGCACAATATGGCCATATTATCAAAAACTATGCCTTGATTCTAGACATAACATTTGTCATTTGACCCGAAATCCAAGAAACCTCGAATGAGATAGGTCATTTTGTGAAGGTTTTTTGGAGACATAATCAATATACCAAGTTTGAGATTTTTCCTTCTAACTATGTCCATAATATAACACCACGCGAAGGTTTCGCACTGTTTCGATCTTTTTTTATTTTTTTATCCCCGTTTTAAACTATCGTCAAACTTTGTCGAACAACGGGCATGAAGATTCTTAGCTAGGGGCCAAGCCTCACTCAACTTGCATTGGTTTTTTGATAAAATAGCATATTGTGAACCTAAAAATGATTTTCGTAAAAAATCATGAGCATCGTATCATGTACCTGTAGTTCATATCTGACCAACTTCCTACCGATTCGGCAGGAATTTGTCTTTTTCACCAGAGGTGGACGGAAAGGTTTCAGATCCCCCTGTTGGTACATTGTCCATATAAGGTGGTCTAGTATTTTTGTAAAATGTGTTGGTGGTTTTTTGAATTAGCCATTTGGTGGTTGCTTCACAAAACCGTCCGTTTTTTATGCTCGGAAAATGGAAAATGCCTTTTTGGTGCGATAAAAAGGAAAAATTCCTCTTGCAACATTGTTTTCCATGCCATGATGCACAAGTATGCACAATATGGCCATATTATCACAAACTATGCCTTGATTCTAGCCATAACATTGGTCATTTGACCCGAAATCCAAGAAACCTCGAATGAGATAGGTCATTTTGTGAAGGAGATAGAACTGGAATTAAAATACAAAATGCAACTAATAGTAGGTTACATAAAGCACGACTGAAAATTAAGATACATAAAAGAACTGAAAATTAAGATACATGGCCAGATTAAGTAACAATCGACCGAACTTGTTTCGGAATGTTGGAGTGATTCAGTCATGCTCCTGCCTACACCTGTAATACTTGCCACTGTAGTCGTCGTACTCGCTGCCGCCGTCATCGCTGTCGTCATCCGGGTCGCCGTAATTGAACCTTGAATGCTGAGTACGCGTGGGCTGGACTTGAGGGTAGCGCAGACGGGGGTTAGAGTCGGCGGCAGTGTCATAGGCCATGACGCTCTGGAGAGTCCGACCGCGCCACCATAGCCGACGGCCGGCCTCGTTGAATTTAGGAGGAGGTGGGCCGTCCTCCTCGTGCCTGGCGAGCGCCCTCTCACGCCGATCCACGAAGAAGGCTTCCCAAGTAGGGAAATAGTCGGGATGCCATATGGGACTCCTCCGCTGCTCCGGCGTGAGCTCGAAGTAGTAGTGGTTCGTGATGGCCATCCGGCGCGCCACACCTAGAGGAACAGGAGGAACCGGCATGCCTCCGGTGCTCAGCATCCAGCCGACGGGGACACAGTAGCCCGGAGGGCAGGGGTAGTTCGAGGCGCAAAGCGCCTCCGCCTCCCTGGGGATTAGTGCTACGGTGGAAGCCATGGGAAAGAGTGATGAGGTTGCAGATATGAGTCTAGAGATGTGCAATGACAATGGAGGCCAACCCTACATATATATAGTGAACTGGAGGGAAGAACTGGCGGGAAAAAATGGCGGGAAGAAAAATGGCGGGAAGAAAAATGGCGCGAAAAAATGGCGCGAAAAAATGGCGGGAAGAAAAATGGCGGGAAAAAATATGGAGGGAAGAAATAGAAGGAAGAAAAATGGCTCATTTAATACATATACTGTTAACAGAAGAAATATGACATTGTTCTAAAAATGGGACGGTTGGAGGGATTTCAGGCTAGGCCAGGTAGCACTAATGATAGGGGTGAGTGTCGACATTATGTCGTGCGGCGTGGACCTTGTCCCGGATGGTGTCACCAACAGGTACTAAAGATGAACCTTTAGTCCCGGTTGGAGACACCAACCGGGACAAAACACGAGTCAGCACTAATAATAGGGGTGAGTGTCGACATTATTTCGTAAGTGTCGACACTATGCCGAGCTGCTTGTACTATAAATAGGCATCCTTGTGAGTCCAGTCCTCCAGCCAGTTTGAGGCATATCCAAGATGGTTTTCGAGAGCAGGGACACCACTACGGCCAGTTTCAGGGAGATGCCGACGGAGCCCAGTCCTCCGGCATCTCCAAGAAACTGGTCATAGAGGCACTCCCTAATGTGTGAAATTAGTTAGCTCCCAGGTGTATTGATCTAGTTAGAGAAGTTACAAGCTGCAAGATGGTTTTCGAGAGCATGGACACCACTACGGCCAGTTTCAGGGAGATGCCGACGGAGCCCAGTCCTCCGGCATCTCCAAGAAACTAGTCATAGAGGCACTCCCTAATATGTGACCGCGCGCGTTTGGAGATCAGATCTTAATGGTAAGTACGAATCGGGACAACTTCTTCTCATAGTCCCGGTCCATCCACAAAACAAGACTAACACTCAAGACATTTATTAATATTAAAAACATGAACTAGAGTTACATAATATGAGCATGAACTTCTTGGCATATGTCCTTCCTTATGATCGCTTCAGACGTAACCATGGAGCATCTTCTTTACTTAACGGAATGCTTGGGTCAGTTTTCACTGTGAAGGGCGGAATTTCATCAAACTTATTATAATCTTCTGACATGTCTGTCTTGTCGTTGATTCCCGCGATGTTTCTTTTCCCTAAAAGAACTATGTGACGCTTTGGCTCATCATATGATGTATTCGTTTGCATATTTTTTCTTTTTTTTGGTCTGGAGGACATGTCCTTCACATAGAAGACCTGAGCCACATCATTGGCTAGGACGAATGGTTCGTCTAAGTTCTTGTCTACCTTCATAAGATTGTTGAGATCCACCGTTGTCATTCCGTACTTCTTGTCTACCTCAACCCCTCCTCCTGTTAGCTTGACCCATTTGCATCGAAACAAGGGGACCTTAAAATTAGGTCCATAGTCAAGTTCCCATATCTCCTCTATGAACCCATAATACGTGGTCTTCTGCCCATTGTCTTCTGCTGCATCGAAGCGGACACCACTATTTTGGTTGGTGCTCTTTTTATCTTGGCCTATCGTGTAAAATGTATTCCCATTTATCTCGTACCCTTGGAAAGTACATACAGTCGAAGATGGTGTCCTGGCCAACAAGTACAGCTAATCCCCAACAGTGGTGTTATTCGTGAGAAGTCTTTGCAGCCAGCCGCCAAAACTCGCCATGTGTTCACTTATAATCCATTCATCAGACTGCCCCGGGTGTTTGAGGCGTATTAAATTCTTGTGTTCATTGATATACAGGGCAACCAAGATAGATCTTTGTAAAACCTTGTAGTGTGCTTGATTGAGAGAATGCCCATCCCTACATATCATTGCTTTACATCCTAGGGTGCCTTTTCCACGCAGTCTCCCCTCATGTCGTGATTCTGGAGCACCAATCGCCTTAAGGTCAGGAATAAAATCAACGCAGAACTCAATGACCTCCTCTGTTACATAGCCCTTGGAGATGCTTCCTTCTGGCCTAGCACGATTATGAACATATTTCTTTAAGACTCCGATGTACCTCTCAAGGGGGAACATATTGTGTAGAAATACAGGACGAGAATGGCAATCTCTTCTACTAGGTGAACCAGGAGATGCGTCATAATATTGAAGAAGGATGGTGGGAACACCAACTCAAAGCTGACAAGACATTGGGCCACATCTGTTTGTAACCCTGGTAGGCTTTCTGGATCGATTACCTTCTAAGATATTGCATTGAGGAATGCACATAGCTTCACAATGGGTACTCAAACATTTTCAGGTAGAAGCCCCCTCAATGCAATCGGAAGCAATTGTGTCATAATCACGTGGCAGTCATGAGACTTCAGGTTTTGGAATTTTTTTTCTGCCATATTTATTATTCCCTTTATATTCGACGAGAAGCCAGACGGGACCTTGATACTGCTCAGACATTCAAAAAAGATTTCCTTCTCTGCTTTGGTAAGAGCGTAGGTGGCAGGAGTTAAGTGGCATCGTTTACCCTTCTCGTTCTCAGGATGCATAGGCTCTTCAGGGGCTTTCAGACATTGCTGGTCCTGCCGTGCTTCCGGTGTATTTTTTGTCTTCCCATACACTCCTAGAAAGCCTAGAAGGTTCACGCAAACATTCTTTGTCACGTGCATCACGTCGATTGAAGAGCGGACCTCTAAGACTTTCCAATAGGGTAGGTCCCAAAATATAAATTGCTTCTTCCACATGGGCGCATGTCTGGCATCGTCATTCGGAACAGATAGACTGCTAGGACCTTTTCCAAAGATTACTTCTAGGTCCTTGACCATACCAAATACCTCCTCACCGGTACGGAGGACAGGCTTCCTCCGGGATTCTGCCAGACGTTTGAAATGCTTGCCTTTATTTCTTACTGGATGCAGGTTCGGAAGAAATCGGCGATACCCTAGGTACACAACCTTCTTACATTTATCCAAATATACACTTTCAGTCTCATCTAAATAGTGTGTGCATGCATTGTATCCCTTGTTTGTCTGCCCTGAAATGTTACTAAGAGCAGGCCAATCATTGATGGTTACGAAAAGCAATGCTCGTAGGTCAAATGGCTCCCCTTTGTGCTCATCCCACATACGTACACCTGATTTGGCCCACAGCTGTAAAAGTTCTTCAACTAATGGCCTTAGGTACACATCAATGTCGTTGCCGGGTTGCCTCGGGCCTTGGATGAGCACTGGCATCATAATGAACTTCCTCTTCATACACAACCAAGGAGGAAGGTTATAGATACATAGAGTCACAGGCCAGGTGCTGTGACTACAGCTCTGCTCACCAAAAGGATTCATGTCGTCTATACTTAGACCAAACCTTAAGTTCCATGCATCACGTTCGAAGTCCGGGTACTCTCGCTCGACTTTTCTCCACTGTGACCCATCAGCGGGGTGTCTCAACATCGCGTCTTTCTTACGGTCTTCCATGTGCCATCGCAACAACTTGCCATGCTCTTTATTTCTGAAGAGACGTTTTAACTGTGGTATTATAGGAGCATACCACATAACCTTGGCGGGAACCTTCTTCCTAGGGGCCTCGCCCTCAACATCTCTAGGATCGTCTCGTCTGATCTTATACCGCAGTGCAGTGCATACCGGTCATGCATCCAAATTCTCGTACTTCTCACCGCGGTAGAGGATGCACTCATTAATGCAGGCATGTATCTTCTGCACGTCTAATCGTAGAGGGCAGACAACCTTCTTTCCTTGGTATGTACTTTCGGGCAACTCATTATTTCTTGGAAGAAGATCCTTCATTTTTACCAACAACTTTGAAAATGCGTTGTCAGTCACACCGTTCTCTGCCTTCCATTGCAGCAAATCTAGTGTGGTACCTAGCTTTTTGTGGCCATCTTCGCAAGTTGGATACAACAATGTTTTGTGATCCTTTAACATCTTCTCCAGCTTCTCCTTCTCCTTTTCAGTTTCACATTCTTCCTTTGCATCAGTAATGGCCCGACCAATATCGTCATCAGCGGGCCCATCTGCTCCCGCTTGATCTTCATTATCTACCCCCGTTGCAGTATCATCATATTCAGGATACATATTATGATAGTTGTCATCATCCTCTTCTTCTTCGTTGTCTTCCATCACAACCCCTTTTTCTCCGTGCTTGGTCCAACAATTTTAGCTGGGCATGAAACCGGATCGAAGAAGGTGGGCGTTAATGGTTCTGGTATTTGAGTAGTCTTTCTTGTTCTGACAGTGAACACACGGACAGCACATAAAACCATTGTGACCACGGTTTGCATTAGCCACAACGATGAAATTTTGGAGGCCCGTAATGTACTCGGAAGTGCGGCGGTCACCGTACATCCATTGCCGGTTCATCTGCATTAATATGTAGTATATATCAAAAATTAATAGGGAGATGACCATTTATATATATAGTACATCAATGACACATGAAAGGATAGTTGCCGACCTCGACCGAGAAGGAAAGAGCAACGAGAAAACTTATTTTGAGCTCTCGGGCATTTCACCGAACACCTCTTGTGAATATGAAAAAAACACAAACTAGCACTCTTCACATCCTCTTGCTAGGCTCCAAAATGAGATAGTGAAAAAATGGAAGAGTGGGGTGTGTGGGCTGCGGTGTCTTATATAGCCTCCCCCCCCCCCATTAACACCGGTTCAAGACACGAACCGGTGTTAAAGGGGGGGCTGCGCGGGCCACTGTTGCAGGGTCCTTTAACACAGGTTCGTGGCACGAACCGATGTTAGGGGGGGCTCTTTTTTTGCCGCACGGGCCACGCTGGTACGGCCCCCCCTTTAACACCGGTTCGTAGAAGAACCGGTGTTAAAGCCCTTTTCCAAGATCAACGAAAAGCCTCGTTTCCACTAGTGGGTACAAACTGTCTAAGGACGGCCAGACATTACTATGAGCATCTCATTGAAATTGCACACTTTGTGTAGTGAAAAAGGTGCTCTGGTTGGTTCATGGTACCCGACGTCCCGGTGTTGAGGGGAAACGACTCATAGGGTAGGCTCTTATACCAGAGTGGGAATTTCGAAGGTCTTGAGCGGTTACTCGACCCACGGTCGGTGTAGATCAGGGCAGGTACTCATATGGTATGGGTAAAGTGTACAACCTCTATAGAGTGTAAATCTATTCGAATAGCCATGTCCTAGGTCATGGACGGTTGGACCTGTTGTCAAAACTCTCGGTGGTTTCAGATATATTAATTGACCCTCGATGGGTACCTCGAAAATCTTTTTCGTAAAACTATAAAAGCAGCCTAGAATTTACTCGTTGTTCAAATTTGACCTAATTTTTATAAATCGGCATAAAGTCACTCATGTGGGAAGAGTTAGCTATGGAGTTTGAAAACTCATAAAACATGGAAATCTCAATTCCCGACAACATGTTGGTCCACTTAATATGTCTAGAAGATTGTTGGATTGTGGCATTTAGATCCATATTCTTCGGACTTTATTTATTTATGTAAAAGAACAATCTCGTCATCACTCGAGAAATTGAGAATGTTATTTCTAGATAATTCGAAACTCACACCAACAATATTGTTAGCTACAACAAGATGCACCCATCTACCTCTGAAATTACATTTAATTCAAGAGCAATTAATCTACCGCGCTAACTTGTAGCTCAAGTTTGACCTAATTACGTTGAATCGACAAAGAAGTAAGTGAAGTGTGTGAAGTTAGCAAGGAAGCTTGAAAAATGGAATTATATAAGAAACCGTGGTCCACTTCGTGTGATAATTGGGAAGGTTGCAGGTTCTTCTAACTCTGGTAGGTCCCCCGGGAGCGAGGTGCTTCAGTTAACATGGTCGGTGGAAGTACAACTTACATCATGCACCTCGTAAAAAATGAAAATCACATCCAAGTCCATGCATTCAGCACAAGGTCCCTGAAACTAAGCAATGAAGTGTGTTTTGAGGTTTGCGCACAAAAGCGGCCATTGTGCTAAAGACTATCAATAGAATCTTCTGGATGAAAATAATGGAAAAGAATATCCAATGATTAGCAATGTTTGGATTTGCCAGTCTTGATCCAACGGTCCATGTTCAAAGTTATTCGTACAATATATAGTTTTTTTGGACGAAACAGATAAGATAATACGTACTACTGTGAATGGCCGGTCTTTTGAATAACCTTTCCCTCCCGATGTTTGGGAAGCAAGTGGAAATTTCATAACCGGAAAAGTTTCAAACATTTTGCCGCCAAGGACCAAAGTTGTTTCCTTCCTATGTACAGTACTAGTACTACTCCACACCAACACAGCTGCCGAACACGCCAGAGAAACAGAGCCGCCCTCTCTCTCAAAAAATAAAAAAACAGAGCCACCATACCGAGGCGCACGTGTGCAGCGACACGCTGTGGACGAGGGAGAGATCAGCCGGGCCGGTATGCGAGGGGAGAGGGGGTGAGAGATGAGAGGCAGCGAAGGAGAGAGAAAACACACTTCCAATTTGTTTTGCGTGCATAGATCCTGACATTTACTACTACTAGTAGAGTCTGGAGTACCTCGTGTCAAGAACCCATCATAAACTTTGCTCTGACATGGAACCGCCTTCAACTCTTCTTCTCTATTCGCCGCTGCCCTCTTCCCCTGCCTACGTCTTATTCTCTCTACAAGTACAGTGCATGGACAGAGGTTAGCATATACTCCAGTACTTATGTCTAAGCAACAAGAATACTACTAATGTACTTATAAGTAATAAGCTTCACCAGTGTCTAAACGAGATGATTCGTGGGACCCACTAAATTGAAGAACTTTTACATGGGAGTTTTATAGCTTGGTCATACACTACCAAGTGGGCCCATTATTTGATTTTTTCCCCTAGGGCATCCGCAATGTGTAAAAAAACACACCTTAAGGAATATAGTAGTATATTGTGGAGAAAATAAAGTTACCTCAAGCTTCTGAGTTTCCCATAGAGAATAGAAAAATCATTTCCCCTCCCTCGTCTCTCTTGCATGGAGGAATATGACCAAGTGATGTGGGTCCTACCTTGTGGAAAATGTTAACCTATACATTGTGGCAATTCTCATAAGCCGGGTGGGTCCTACATTACTGATGCCCTTAGACAATCGTGCTTTGTACTCCCATATCCTCCGCGCTAGACTTGATTTTTTTTGCGAAATTCATTTAACCGATGTAGTTAGATCAAGGTTTTGGATTTCTGTTTTGGTCTTTTACCGGGTACAAGCGAAATGGCTGAAATTCGGCTAGTTCATTGAATTTCGGTCAAATATCAGATGAAATGTAAGAATTAAAATTTAAACTTTGAAACGAAATTTGGCTGAAATTAGACCAAAATTTAGAGTTTTAGATGAAAATCTACCAAATATAAAATATTTTAGATGATTCAATAAAAAATCCCCAAATTTAGAAAGTGTTCGTTCGGTAAATTCTCTTACTAGTCCTGGCTGAAATGGCTAAATTTTGGTGAAATTTCGGTAATCTCGGCCGAAATTCGAAACCTTGAGTTAGATAGGAAGCATAATCCACTATATGTCTGAAAACTCCCACGGTGAACATTGCTTACTACCCCAAGATGCACCCATCTACTATGGGAACTCCATCGGGTCGTAAACTACGATGTTGATCGGTATGGCCTTGACAACCTTGGTCGTTCCATTTGAAACCCAATAGTGTCTATACATGGCAGAACAATACTGCGAAGCTGTTTTTCCAAAACTCGTCAAATCCCATGATCATCGCGTCTGTTCCCAAGTTGTCCATAACCATGGATATGGCTTTTAGAAAAGATTAAAACCCTGCAGGGTTAGCGGAAGGATCCGGGTCCAAGAAGAAGAAGTCTTATGATTAATTTAACCTCTAGTACTACCTATCTAGAATAAGGTTTGGAGATTGAAGATCATCAAGTGCAAGTTGGAACGGTGTTGGGATCAAGCAAAAGTACTACGTTTGTCAATTCATCTCCCCCACTGCGACGCAATAAAACCTCTTGTACTCCATATTACTTCCTCCACTTAATTTCTGCATGTGTTCGAGGAAAGAGGGGAGCCAATATAGAGAAAGAGACGTCAATTAGTACTCACGTGGTTTCAGGTAATTAATACTCCTACTAAAAAGAAGAAACCTAGAAAAACGCATGTATTCGTAGTGATTAAGTGAAATACAGAGTACTACTATTAAAGTCCCTAGATATAAAATAACCTATGTACGGCGTACTTACACGTAAATCATCTCCTTGCTCGGCATTGAATTAAATTATTTTATGTCACATTGATATGAATACTTGACTGCGCCCAACGTGCTATCCTTGGCCGGCACCGTGGCATGTCAAAAAAGGCTGCGTCGGCTACAAAATCAAGCAAGCATGCAACCATTTATACATGAGAAATAGATTGGAGCGAAATGAATTGCCTTGGAAGCAAGGACGTGCATCTCAACACCCGTGTCTCTGGCGTGCCCCTAGGAACCGTATGATAACAACTGCATCTGAGTAGTACAATACTGTTTTGTAGTCTCACTTCATGAAGTCACGAGAGCACTCGAGTAATACCTAGTAAAAATCCGTAAATAGCTACCGCCGCCCGCCTCCCGCCCACCGCAAATGCCTATACCTACCGGAGTAATGTAAAAAGCGATGTACTACTGGAGTATAAAAAACATGTATTACCAGAGTATAAGTACAACTGTACAAATACTGCTGCTACTGTTCTTCGGTTACTACTCCGTGGAGTTTCCAAAATCCGGACCTGTGTTTTTCTAAATTAATCCTAGTACTTGTATCTAGACAAGATTAAACACAAGAAATAAATGAAACTATGCTGAGGTTTTGTGTACCGGGGCGTCGATCCTGACATTTTCCTGGTGGACCAGAATGTTGTAAACTTGGTTTCAACCGGGGCCGGTGCCATCAGACATACACAGTGGACCAACATGTTGTACTTACAATTCCCCATATTTTATGAGTTATCAAACTTACTAGCTAACTCCGCCCACTTGAATGACTTTATGCCGACTTCTCAAAATTAAGTGAAATTTGACTACTTCTAGTAAATCATAGGATGCTCCGTTAGTTTTATGAAATGGTGTTTGGAGGTACCCACATCAGTGAGTTTTATGAAATGGCGTTTGGAGGTACCCACATCAGGCAGTCAATTAATATATCTGAAACCACCGGGAGTTTTGACGACTGGTTTGACTTCTTGCTAAGGTTTTACATCTTGGCAATTTTGAACCCCTCTTGAAAATGACCACATGAAATAAAGAAAAAATAAAGTAAAAGATTTACACATTACACGCCCTATCATGCATGTTGTGTGTGCTACATGCCATGAAAACGTTAACCATGGGATTTGACGAGTTTTGGAAAAACAGCTTCGCAGTATTGTTCTGCCATGTATAGACACTATTGGGTTTCAAACGGAACGACCAAGGTTGTCAAGGACATACCGATCAACATCGTAGTTTACGACCCGATGGAGTTCCCATAGTAGATGGGTGCATCTTGGGGTAGTAAGCAATGTTCACCTTGGGAGTTTTCAGACATATAGTGGATTATGCTTCCTATCTAACTCAAGGTTTCGAATTTCGGCCGAGATTACCAAAATTTCACCAAAATTCAGCCATTTCAGCCAGGACCAGTAAGAGAATTTACCGAACGAACACTTTCTAAATTTGGGGATTTTTTTATTGAATTATCTAAAATATTTTATATTTGGTAGAATTTCATCTGAAACTGTAAATTTTGGTCTAATTTCAGCCAAATTTCGTTTTAAAGTTTAAATTTTAATTCTTGCATTTCATCTGATATTTGACCAAAATTCAACGAAATAGCCGAATTTTGGCCATTTTGCTCGTACCCGGTAAAAGACCAAAACAGAAATCCAAAACCTTGATCTAACTACATCGGTTAAATGAATTTCGCAAAAACAATCAAGTCTAGCGCGGAGGAGGTGGGAGGACAAAGCACAGTCTAAGGGCATCAGTAATGTAGGACCCACCCGGCTTATGAGAATTGCCACAGTGTATAGGTTAACATTTTCCACAAGGTAGGACCCACATAGCTTGGTCATATTCCTCCATGCAAGAGAGACGAGGGAGGGGAAATGATTTTTCTATTCTCTATGGGCAACTCAGAAGCTTGAGGTAACTTTATTTTCTCCATAATATAGTACTATATTCCTTAAGGTGTGTTTTTTACACATTGCGGATGCCCTAAGGGAAAAATCAAATAATGGGCCCACTTGGTAGTGTATGACCAAGCTATAAAACTCCCATGTAAAAGTTCTTTAGTTTAATGGGTCCCACGAATCATCTCGTTTAGACACTGGTGGAGCTTATTACTTGTAAGTACAGTAGTAGTATTTTTGTTGCTTAGGCATAAGTACTGGAGTATATGCTAACCTCTGTCGACGCACTGTACTTGTAGAGAGAATAAGACGTAGGCAGGGGAAGAGGGCAGCGGCGAATAGAGAAGAAGAGTTGAAGGCGGTTCCATGTCAGAGCAAAGTTTATGATGGGTTCCTGACACGAGGTACTCCAGACTCTACTAGTAGTAGTAAATGTCCGGACCTATGCACGCAAAAAAAATTGGAAGTGTGTTTTCTCTCTCCTTCGCTGCCTCTTATCTCTCACCCCCTCTCCCCTCGCATACCGGCCCGACTGATCTCTCCCTCGTCCACAGCGTGTCGCTGCACACGTGCGCCTTGGTATGGTGGCTCTGTTTTTTTATTTTTTGAGAGAGAGGGCGGCTCTGTTTCTTTGGCGTGTTCGGAAGCCGTGTTGGTGTGGAGTAGTACTAGTACTGTACATAGGAAGGAAACAACTTTGGTCCTTGGCGGCAAAAAGATTGAAACTTTTCCGGTTATGAAATTTCAACTTGCTTCCCAAACATCGGGAAGGAAAGGTTATTCAAAAGACCGGCCATTCACAGTAGTACGTATTATCTTATCTGTTTCGTCCAAAAAAACTATATATTGTACGGATAACTTTGAACATGGACCGTTGGATCAAGACTGGCAAATCCAAACATTGCTAATCATTGGATATTCTTTTCCATTATTTGCATCCAAAAGATTCTATTGATAGTCTTTAGCACAATGGCCGCTTTTGTGCGCAAACCTCAAAACACACTTCATTGCTTAGTTTCAGGGACCTTGTGCTAAATGCATGGACTTGTGTATGATTTTCATTTTTTACGAGGTCCATGATGTAAGTTGTACTTCCACCGACCATGTTAACTGAAGCACCTTGCTCCGGGGGGACCTACCAGAGTTAGAAGAAACTGCAACCTTCCCAATTATCACACGAAGTGGACCACGGTTTCTTATATAATTCCATTTTTCAAGCTTCCTTGCTAACTTCGCACACTTCACTTACTTCTTCGTCGATTCAACGTAATTAGGTCAAACTTGAGATACAAGTTAGCGCGGTAGATTAATTGCTCTTGAATTAAATGTAATTTCAGAGGTAGATGGGTGCATCTTGTTGTAGCTAACAATATTGTTGGTGTGAGTTTTGAATTATCTAGAAAGAACATTCTCAATTTCTCGAGTGATGACGAGATTGTTCTTTTACATAAATAAATAAAGTCCGAAGAATATGGATCTAAATGCCACAATCCAGCAATCTTCTAGACATATTAAGTGGACCAACATGTTGTCGGTAATTGAGATTTCCATGATTTATGAGTTTTCAAACTCCATAGCTAACTCTTCCCACATGAGTGACTTTATGCTGATTTATCAAAATTAGGTCAAATTTGAACAGCGAGTAAATTCTAGGCTGCTTTGATAGTTTTACAAAAAAGATTTTCGAGGTACCCATCAAGGGTCAATTAATATATCTGAAACCACCGAGAGTTTTGACAACAGGTTCAACTTGCTAATATTATTCATCTTGACAACTTAATGAAATTAGGTCTTAAAATTGAGCTATAAGTAGGCACGATAGATTGCTCACGAACTAAATGTAATTTCTCAGGGGTAGATGGGTACATCTTCTTATAGTAAACAATACTATCGGTGTGAGTTTCCAACTATAAAGAAATAACATTATAATTTTTCTAAGTGATGATGATCGAGATTGTTAATTTCCGAAAAGAAAGTCTGAAGAATATGGATCTGGATGCCACAAGCCAAGATTTTGACATATATAGTGGACCAACATGTTTGTACTTATGATTAATTCCCATGTTTTAGGAGTTTTCAACCTTCGGCCTAGCTAACTCTGTCCACTTGATGAATTTATGTCTATTTACCGAGATTAGGTGAAAATTTTGAACTTCAAGTAAATTGTGGGTTGCTTTGAAAGTTTACGAAAAAGCTTTTGCAAGGTACACACTAGGGAGTCACAACTAATATATCAGAAACTACCGAGATTTTAGACGACATGTCCAACTTCTTGCTATGATTTTTCTTAACAATTTAACGAAATTTTGTCAAACTTGAGTTGCACAAGTAAGCGCGATATTTTTATCTTGAATTAAATTTATTTTGAGAGCTAAATGGGTGCATCTTCTTTCAGCAAACAATGTCATCGGTGTGAATTTCGAAGTACGAGGAAAGAACATTCAATTCTCAATTTTTTGAGTGATGAGAACATAGTTCTTTTCCTTAAAGAAATGTTTGAAGAATATTGGATCTGGATGCCACAAGCCAAGTTTACATACATATATATTGGACCAACATTGTCGGACTCCGGATTTTCGGTCCGTGAATCCCCGTTATGCCTGCAATTCATGTTCCCATGATCAGTGAGCCGTGAGCATAACCAACAAGTATCATTACAACCTCCAGAAAGTAACAAGTACAAAAACTTACATCATTGCCATTATGGCGAGTACAATCATCAATAGCGGAGTCTTCATTCGGAGAGCCCATGTCAAGCTTTAACCTATAAGCGACTGACTGGGAAGACGGCCTAGCTCACATAGACGTCAGCAAACTCCATCGTTCCTCGTGCTTCTGAAAGTCTGGCCAAGTAAATAGCCAGGGAAAATGTTGGTGAGTAGTTTGAATGTACTCGCAACCCGCCTTAACAGAACAATAATAAAGGATATGCAATATGGCTGTGGTAGGATGGCTCCATAATAAAGGATATGCAATATGGCTATAGATATAGCATACCTCTATATCTTAGTTGAAAACTAATGTAAAACATTTGTAAACCTTTTGGAAAAGATTTTAGAAAACACTGGGTTGGTGATTAACTAGTTGTTTCATCGTTCCAGTCATCCCATGACCAAACTTCTTTTCTTCCTTTCTGACCATCCCATGGTCAAAACATATATATTTTCTGACCATCCCATGGTCAAGACATTTCCAAAGCCATTGCATTTCCAAACTCCTTTTTGAAATAAAAACCAGCACCGCTCTACAGCAACCTTCCCAACCGTCCATGACATAGGACATGGCTATTCGAATAGATTTACACTCTACAGAGGTTGTACACTTTACCCATACCATCCGAGTACCCTTCCCTGATCTACACCGACCGTGGGTCGAGTAACCGGTCAAGACCTTCGAAATGCCCACTCTGGTATAAGCGCCTACCCTATGAGTCGTTTCCCCTCAACACCGGGACGTAGGATACCATGAACCAACCGGAGCACCTTTTTCACTACACAAAGTGTGTGCTTTCAATGAGAGGCTCATAGTAATGTCTAGTCGTCCTTAGACAGTTTGTACCTTCTCTAGGCCGATGTCCCACATGGACTTTACAGGTGAAGGCCCAGCCTCCGGGGATCGACATCCCCAGTAGTAGTTGTGAGGCACCTATACCAGAATAGACAAACTTCCAGCCTAGCCCTGTCCCATTCCCGAGTAATGTGATTGCACGGGTTAATTGCTCTAGAAAAACTACAAAGAAATATGTGCATTTTCGTAAACCTTTTTCCTCCATTTGCTTCTCAGCATATTTTGTGAGAACAAAATATTTTACCTTTCTCAAACTTCTCCTGGTAGGTAGAACCTCACCAAGGTTTATCCATAAAACCTTTTTATAAAACTTTTCCGGGTCTTCCCATCCCATAGTTTTGCTTCGGCTAAAAATAGGGTCTCCAAAGGTGTATGGTGTTATGCACCATCTATCATACTAGGGACGAGCAGGTGTCATCAAGGTATTGTACTAGTAGTACAAACATGCAATGACTTGGAGGAGCCAAGCCACCACCATATATAGCTCATCGTATAATAAGACAATGTCGTTTCGATAAACAGTAGGTAAAGCATGCATACGTAAAATAGTAGGACAAGGATCATGAGCAAGAAGGTGTCTTGCCTGATCATTAGCAATATGGAAATAGTCTCCCTAGACTTCTTTAGAATACCAGAATACCGATAACAAGATATAGAAATAAATCCGATGCTTCCTTCTTGTCGGCATCACATAATTCACCACTATCGCCGTTATTGAGCATGCATGCAATCAAACAATACACCAATCAATACAAGGCATATAAGCCTAGATACATGCAGCGAGCAATGGACAAAACAAGTTTATAGATCAGTAAGGGTTGAGGATTTTGTTTTGGATACAAAGCAAGTGCTTTCATTGCATTGGTGGATTTTCTATTAGGGTTTAAAGTCCAAAACTACCTAGATAAGGGGTTTTGGAACAAGGCCAAGTTATGTATGATAACATTGTGTAAAAATGATGCCATCATATAGGTATTGATAAAATGAAACCAACAAAAGTGGTTTCACTATTTTATGAATTTCCAGTGATTTATAATGACTTTTCTAGAGAATAAAACTCTAGTTTTAGGAGATAATTCGTCGAAAAACTTCTGGAGCTCCAACAATTATTTCCTTTGATGATTTGGTAGAATTTTATAGACCGATTCAAGAGGAGTTCGAATCAACTTAAAATAATTAACAGAATGCCCTTAGGAAAATCCCAAAGTCAGTTCTAGGTGATATTTGTCTTTTTCACCAGGTTTAAACTGCAGAAGTTTTTGAGACAATTCCAATGACACATGTTAGGTATTTGAAGTACCTTTCTATAGAAATTGGAATCACTCCTTTCGGGTACACAGAAGTATCTTGGTGATTTATTAGTGACCAAACCATGCATAGAACATTTTAATTCACCATAATTCAACAGGGGCTTATAAAATTATGAACTACTGGGTTTGAAATGTGTTGATATTTATGTGTGCAAGGAGTTGGAATTAGTTCAAAACCTTTTTTGGTTTTAGCTAGGGAATTTTATAAACAAAGAAACGCTCTGTTTTGTTATTTTTATTAGGGGAAACCCAGGAAGAAAATGGGCACGGGGTCAAGGTTTCAAGCAAGCTATCACAGGTACCTAACAGCACAAAGTGGATTTATTCCATTTGGATTTACCAAAGTCCCTAGAGGATTTATATACTAATAAGGATACATGTGGGTATTTTAATTTCTTTAAAATATATGAAATGTATTTCGTTCTAGTTCCAAGTCTGCATGTTAGAGTAGAGACTCAGGTACCTGTGAAAAATGTTATCTAAATATTTGGAGGACATTTATATTTTTGTTTAGAATAAAATTGAACATGCAGAATAGATGTAATTTCTAATAAAAAGAAAAAGGGACTGGGAGGGCCACTAGGCTCATTCTGGATGGTGTTGGGTCGCGCAGAGGCAGGTCCGACCCAGGTAGCGAGGCAGGCTCGCAAGGGACACGATTCAATTGGCCCTGGCGGGGTGAAGAGGTATGGGGGTTTAGCAACCGTTGTATCAAGTACAGATGGACGGCTCACGCGCGTCATCGACCTCGCGACAGGGTCGCCGGTGAGGGAACCCTAGACGAAGCAAGCGGTGATAGGGAGGCTCACCTGTGGGCGGGAAGGTGACAGGGAGGAGGTAGGTCGACACAGCGCATGACGATTAGTCCGGGGATGGGCAGCAGTACCCGGTTCTACGAGGGACAGTGTCTCGCGTGTTGAAGACCGTAGGGGTTGACTCGAAGCTCAATGGTGGCACCGGGGCATCTACATGCCATCGAGGAGGATACATGGACGTCCAGGAGGAGCTCTTGGGGCATGCCGAGAAGCTAGGCGCGGAGGAATAAGCTTGGGGAAGGCATGCTCGTGGGTGGATCTCCACCTCAGTTTTTCATCGGTGGCGGCGACTCATGTGTTCCTGTGAAAAGAAGAGAGCAAAGGAAGATTAGGTTAGGGAATGGAGGTACTAGAGGATCCTAGAAAGGAAGGAGGGAGTGGTTGGCGCGACGAAAAGCTCGACCTTTAGAAGAAGGCCGAGAGGAGAGATTTCCCTTCTTTCATGGCGAGGGAGGACAAAGGGAGTGAGGGGAGCTCGTGGGGGAGGTATCCTAGTGGACAGGGAGAGAAATGAGGGAGCATGGGTGGGTAGAGAGTCCTCTGGCCTTATAAACCAAGAGGGGAGGTATTTGATAGACTAGGTCCATTTTGAGCATGGAGGAGCGGTGCTGCTTGAGGGTTGGGCCTCAGGCGCGGTGGAGAGATTGTGGAGGTGTTCTCTGAGGTCGTGCTTAGGTAATAGGAACAATGGGGCTACTATCCTAGACTTGTATTCCCAAGGTAGGCAATAATGTTTTGATTCCCTCTCTCTATCCTTCCAAGCACTAATGGCAAGAGAGGGGTGTGGTACAGTGCCATTGTGACCAGAGAGTGTGTTGGGTGCGGTGGTGGAGTATTGGACCAGATTGGATGGGGTTTGGAGTTTGTTTAGGTCATGTTTTAATTTGATTTCACAAATTGATCAAAAAGAGGCTTGTGAAGGAAGTTGAAAATTTGTATTTGTCAAGATGGGGAAAAGGTACTGGTGGGTGTATAGGGTCAATGCATAACCCCTATTAATTATTCGCGATTTTTCTAAATATTATTGGCCCACTTAAGATCATTTATTCAAGAAGTGCAGAAGTAGTTTTTAGAAGCTAATTTACTATTTTTACATTAGGCAAGGTGAGTTTTTGATGTGTAATGGTTCTAAATACCATAACACACATTGGGTTAATTTATTGAAATTTAGTTGGAAGCAAAAGTATTTTTAATCAATTATTTCATGTTTCGTCCATTTAGGAAAAAGGGCAAAAAGAAATAATAAAGAATCTCAAAAATATTTATTTTTGAGTTTGGAAGATAGGGTATGATATTTAGTACTCAAATGTGTATTGAGTTGGCAAAGTTATTTGGAGAAAAACAAACTTTCCTTTATAGATAAGGTTTTGAGGATTTGGCAAGTAAAGGAATTTAAATAGTTTGAGGATTCAAATAATTATCGGAATTATTTGGGGGATTATCATAACCAGGTTATAGGATGTAAACTTGATTTATACATCATTGTCAACTTGAGTTTTGAATAAATATGATGAAGTTGGAGGAAACTAGATTTTTTGGGGAATCTAGGGTTTTGATATTTTTATGCCACCTAAACATGGTTGGATTGGGGATCTCAGAGCTCACCTTGGTACACGGAATAGATGTATGGATAGAACAAGTTATATATATGATCAATACATAAAGGATTTGGCTTGGTTGTATTTGAGGTGCTCTACAAGTGATGGCAAACTTTGTTGAAAATAAGGCTGCCATAACAAATATGTCATGATGCCTATTAAACCATGAGGGTTTAAGAAGCACATGGTTCAAATGGAAACAAGTGAAGTAGGGGCTGATAGACCATGGTTAGTAGACCATAACCATTCAAATATTTGGTCAAGGGGATATGGCATACAGATGTGAGGTTTTGCCAAAATAGGCAAGATGATAAGATTTGTAGAAAAGCTTATTATCTTGACTACAAAACCATAATGGATGATTGGGAACCAGAATGGTTTATCCAAGGTAAAGAGTGGTATTTCATATTACGAATGATTTACTACAAGATGGTTCAACTACATTTCCAAAAATGCACACATATTGCATTAGAGGAAGTTCCAAAGATTGGATCTAGTTAAAGACTCCATAGCTAATTTGCCAGATTTGAGGATTTTGACTAGTATGCAAGAGGAAAACATCTGAGATAGTGGCAAGGGTTTATCCTCTTTATAAAGTGGTTTACATTGAGGATCCTATAAAGGGAGGAGGGAGTGGCTAGCGCGATGACAAGCTCGACCTTTAGAAGAAGGCCGAGAGGAGAGATTTCCCTTCTTTCATGGCGAGGGAGGACAAAGGGAGTGAGGGGAGCCCGTGGGGGAGGTATCCTAGTGGACATGGAGAGAAATGAGGGAGCATGGGTGGGTGGAGATTCCTCTGGCCTTATAAACCAATAGGGGAGGTATTTGATAGACTAGGTCCATTTTGAGCATGGAGGAGCGGTGCTGCTTGAGGGTTGGGCCTCAGGGGAGGTGGAGAGAGTGTGGAGGTGTTCTCTGAGGTTGTGCTTAGGTAAGAGGAACAATGGGGCTACTATCCTAGACTTGTATTCCCAAGGTAGGCAATAATGTTTTGATTCCCTCTCTCTCTCCTTCCAAGCACTAATGGCAAGAGAGGGGTGTGCTATAGTTTCATTGCGACCAGAGAGTGTGTTGGGTGCGGTGGTGGAGTATTGGACCAGATTGGATTTGGTTTGGAGTTTGTTTAGGTCATGTTTTAATTTGATTTCACAAATTGATCAAAAAGAGGCTTGTGAAGGAAGTTGAAAATTTGTATTTGTCAAGATGGGGAAAAGGTACTGGTGGGTGTATAGGGTCAATGCATAACCCCTATTAATTATTTGCGATTTTTCTAAATTTTATAGGCCCACTTAAGATCATTTATTCAAGAAGTGCAGAAGTAGTTTTTAGAAGCTAATTTACTATTTTTACATTAGGAAAGGTGAGTTTTTGATGTGTAATTGTTCTAAATACCATAACACACATTGGGTTAATTTATTGGAATTTAGTTGGAAGCAAAAGTATTTTTAATCAATTATTTCATGTTTCGTCCATTTAGGAAAAAGGGCAAAAAGAAATAATAAAGAATCTCAAAAATATTTATTTTTGAGGTTGTAAGATAGTGTATGATATTTAGTACTCAAATGTGTATTGAGTTGGCAAAGTTATTTGGAGAAAAACAAACTTTCCTTTATAGAGAAGGTTTTGAGGATTTGGCAAGTAAAGGAATTTAAATAGTTTGAGGATCCAAATAATTATCGGAATTATTTGGGGGATTATCATAACCAGGGTATAAGATGTAAACTTGATTTATACATCATTGTCAACTTGAGTTTTGAATAAATATGACGAAATTGGAGGAAACTAGATTTTTTGGGGAATCTAGGGTTTTGATATTTTTATGCCACCTAAACATGGTTGGATTGGGGATCTCAGAGCTCACCTTGGTACACAGAATAGATGTATGGATAGAACAAGTTATATATATGATCAATACATAAAGGGTTTGGCTTGGTTGTATTTGAGGTGCTCTACAAGTGATGGCAAACTTTGTTGAAAATAAGGCTGCCATAACAAATATGTCATGATGCCTATTAAACCATGAGGGTTTAAGAAGCACATGGTTCCAATGGAAACAAGTGAAGTAGGGGCTGATAGACCATGGTTAGTAGACCATAACCATGCAAATAGTCGGTCAAGGGGATATGGCATACACATGTGAGGTTTTGCCAAAATAGGCAAGATGATAAGATTTGTAGAAAAGCTTATTATCTTGACTACAAAACCATAATGGATGATTGGGAACCAGAATGGTTTATCCAAGGTAAAGAGTGGTATTTGATATTACTAATGATTTACTACAAGATGGTTCAACTACATTTCCAAAAACGCACACATATTGCATTAGAGGAAGTTCCAAAGATTGGATCTAGTTAAAGATTCCATAGCTAATTTGCCAGATTTGAGGATTTTGACTAGTATGCAATAGGAAAACATCTGAGATAGTGGCAAGGGTTTATCCTCTTTATAAAGTGGTTTACATTGAGGTATAGATTGAATAGATCGGATATATGCTGGTATTTGGTCTTTGATGGGTTGGACGCTAATACAAAGGATTGATTTGGTTAACCAGATTTGAGATTCACTTGAGTGAATCAAGATAGATTGAGTTTGGGATTTACTTGAGTGAATCACTTGAGTGAATCAAGATAGATTTGAGATTTGGTTAAATAGATCTCAACTATTGGTTTGATCCCTAACGATGAGCTCCTAGATTGGCTCATGCTACTTCCTAAGCAAACAAGGAAATTAGTAGATCAAGGCCATTCATCAGATAGCAGATCAAAGAAATTCATCTTATCAACTTATCCTACTATTGCTAAGGTTACCCTCAAGCCTAGCTTGAGGTAAGCATGGGTGTTTTGAAGAGGTTGAATGTTTGAAGTCAGATAAGTACCTCTTGGCATTTCCACCCAGATTGGAGTGAAAAGGTTTTAGGAAAGGTTTTGAAAAAAACCTAGAGGTAAGAGTAGTTGAAGTTCTGTCTTGAAAACATATGGAGATTACATATAGGTCTCCATAGTTTAGTTAATAGAACTATTAATTTTTTTTGTTGTGGCAAAATCATCTTAGCTCATGTTTGAAATGCCAGAAAATTTGAGGATATGAAAGATGAGCCACGACATCTGTTTTGTAAAATAGCTTTTGTCAAATAGTGTTGAGATAAGAAATATAACCCCTAGTAAACAATCAGTTGCAATGAGCACAAGCAAACAAGTTGGTAAACATTGCAATACTTATTAATAAAAAAGTTTTGTTCCCCCTGATTTTTGCCCCTTTGACGAAAGATCAGGGTTGCTGAAATTGGGATGTTACAGACCTTTCCCCCTTAAAAATAATCTCGTCCCGGGATTACGTAGGAGTATGATTGGGTGATAACATCGTCTTAACAATTTCAGTGGTGGAATTATTAGATATTAACAGGATTTACAACAAATAGGCATGGTCAGCTATGGGTCGGAGGTGAGTGGCTTCAGATCAAGATGTTTAGATTTAACAAATGGAAAAGATACAGTATTTTCCCCTTAAGACAATTCTGCGTAGGTTTAGCGTCGACAACGTCCTTCCTTCTTGAGGCAAGACTACGAGTTGAGTCTTCTTCAATCCTTTACCACGATAGTCAGCTTTTCTGTTTTCCTTGTCTTGATACACCAAGGTGTCGGCTAGACGGTCGACTTGGTGATGGAGGACTTCACCGAAGTGTCTTCTGATTCTGGAGAAGTAGTGATTGTTATCCTTCAGGCGGGGTCCAGGGTTATGATTTAGAGGGTGGTTATCACCTAACAATAACTAGGGTTCGACTCCAGGGTTCTATCGGGTTTTGTGCGGGAAAAACGCAGTCCTTCCCCCTTAGGGCGAAAGTAGGGGGCTTGGTGGGATCACATACTTTATTTATTGGAGTCGTAGAATGATGTTGGGGAATGGCGTTGCACCTTTTGTCCGGTGGTGGATTATGTTCTGCCGCCTTGTATAAATCGCTTCATGAGAGGCATCGATATCACTTCTTAGGGTAGTAGTCGTAGCAGGAAGGGTGTTTAACTAGCTTCCTAATAGTTATTTCTAGGTTAGATAGGGGTCCAATAAGTCGAAGGATGACGTTGGAGGTTGGCGGTTTAGGAACATGGTCCTTGGTCAGCGGATAAACGTAGTGGGTAAAACATGAACGAGGGAACCTCAGTCTAGCATACTAGCAAACTAAGTTCTTGCATATTATCGTTGTCCTTGGGTTGGGTATCAACTTTGGTTACTATAGTTCCTTGGGGGGGGGATATTCAGCTCTTCAGCGGTAAAAGTGAGGGTCATGCCTTGTCCTGTGGCTGCTTCGACGGGTGGATCTTTCGGGGTTGGTGACTGAAAGATGGGTTGATACTCTGTCACGACCCAGGATCAGGGATATACAAATACTAGATCTTCATCTGACATAAGCCTAACATATATTCTGAAGCGCCCAGGGAATGATCGGTAACATCATAGAACATACACAACATACATTAATAAGGTAAACTCTTAAGAGAGTTACAAACCAGTCATACAAGCCAGGTATCACAGACCCATCATTACAAAAAACAAGGCAGCAAACAAGTTGTTATAAACAACAAACTTAGCAAAGGGCTTAAGGGGTATTAAACAGAAGTAGTGACCCTTCCATTGATCCTAGGTTGTTGCCTGGGAACCCCAACTACTAGTCAACATCGATGTAGAAACCACCTTCAATTGGCACAGCTTCATTTGTAGAAAACCATCAACGTAGCAAGGCTAAGTAGAGGGTGTACTCCGCAAGACTTATGGCTAGTGGAGTTATTTTGCATCAAGTCATCTTTTGTTTTCAAAACAAGTAGGAGTAGAAGCTCGTATAGTCAGATCATTTTCAAAGGGGATAAGAGGACTACAAATGTAGCACTTAGAATCATCTTCGATGTCCACCAAGTACCAACATCAACTGAACCTCTCTTCTCGGACTACCCCCTCAAACAACCCCGAGAAAGTATTCCAGACCACTCATTAGTTGGCCAAGTTTTATCATTCGGTTATAGTTCTCTATGATCATCGCGTCTGTTCCCAAGTTGTCCATAACCATGGACATGGCTTTTAGAAAAGATTAAAACCCTGCAGGGTTAGCGGAAGGATCCGGGTCCAAGAAGAAGAAGTCTTATGATTAATTTAACCTCTAGTACTACCTATCTAGAATAAGGTTTGGAGATTGAAGATCATCAAGTGCAAGTTGGAACGGTTTTGGGATCTAGCAAAAGTACTACTGTTTCTCAATTCATCTCCCCCACTGCGACGCAATAAAACCTCTTGTACTCCATATTACTTCCTCCCCTTAATTTCTGCATGTGTTCGAGGAAAGAGGGGTGCCAATATAGAGAAAGAGACATCAATTAGTACTCACGTGGTTTCAGGTAATTAATACTCCTACTAAAAAGAAGAAACCTAGAAAAACGCATGTATTCGTAGTGATTAAGTGAAATACAGTGTACTACTATTAAAGTCCCTAGATATAAAATAACCTATGTACGACTTACTTACACGTAAATCATCTCCTTGCTCGGCATTGAATTAAATTATTTTATGTCACATTGATATGAATACTTGACTGCGCCCAACGTGCTATCCTTGGCCGGCACCGTGGCATGTCAAAAAAGGCTGCGTCGGCTACAAAATCAAGCAAGCATGCAACCATTTATACATGAGAAATAGATTGGAGCGAAATGAATTGCCTTGGCAGCAAGGACGTGCATCTCAACACCCGTGTCTCTGGCGTGTCCCTAGGAACCGTATGATAACAGCTGCATCTGAGTAGTACAATACTGTTTTGTAGTCTCACTTCATGAAGTCACGAGAGCACTCGAGTAATACCTAGTAAAAAGCCGTAAATAGCTACCGCCGCCCGCCTCCCGCCCACCGCAAATGCCTATACCTACCGGAGTAATGTAAAAAGCGATGTACTACTGGAGTATAAAAAACATGTATTACCGGAGTATAAGTACAACTGTACAAATACTGCTGCTACTATTCTTCGGTTACTACTCCGTGGAGTTTCCAAAATCCGGACCTGTGTTTTTCTAAATTAATCCTAGTACTTGTATCTAGACAAGATTAAACACAAGAAATAAATGAAACTATGATGAGGTTTTGTGTACCGGGGCGTCGATCCTGACATTTTCCTGGTGGACCAGAATGCTGTAAACTTGGTTTCAACCGGGGCCGGTGCCATCAGACATACACAGTGGACCAACATGTTGAACTTACGATTCCCCATGTTTTATGAGTTATCAAACTTACTAGCTAACTCCGCCCACTTGAATGACTTTATGCCGACTTCTCAAAATTAAGTGAAATTTGACTACTTCTAGTAAATCATAGGATGCTCCGTTAGTTTTATGAAATGGCGTTTGGAGGTACCCACATCAGTGAGTTTTATGAAATGGCGTTTGGAGGTACCCACATCAGGCAGTCAATTAATATATCTGAAACCACCGGGAGTTTTGACGACTGGTTTGACTTCTTGCTAAGGTTTTACATCTTGGCAATTTTGAACCCCTCTTGAAAATGACCACATGAAATAAAGAAAAAATAAAGTAAAAGATTTACACATTACACGCCCTATCATGCATGTTGTGTGTGCTACATGCCATGAAAACGTTAACCATGGGATTTGACGAGTTTTGGAAAAACAGCTTCGCAGTATTGTTCTGCCATGTATAGACACTATTGGGTTTCAAACGGAACGACCAAGGTTGTCAAGGACATACCGATCAACATCGTAGTTTATGACCCGATGGAGTTACCATAGTAGATGGGTGCATCTTGGGGTAGTAAGCAATGTTCACCGTGGGAGTTTTCAGACATATAGTGGATTATGCTTCCTATCTAACTCAAGGTTTCGAATTTCGGCCGAGATTACCAAAATTTCACCAAAATTCAGCCATTTCAGCCAGGACCAGTAAGAGAATTTACCGAACGAACACTTTCTAAATTTGGGGATTTTTTTATTGAATTATCTAAAATATCTTATATTTGGTAGAATTTCATCTGAAACTCTAAATTTTGGTCTAATTTCAGACAAATTTCGTTTTAAAATTTAAATTTTAATTCTTGCATTTCATCTGATATTTGACCAAAATTCAACGAAATAGCCGAATTTTGGCCATTTTGCTCGTACCCGGTAAAAGACCAAAACAGAAATCCAAAACCTTGATCTAACTACATCGGTTAAATGAATTTCGCAAAAACAATCAAGTCTAGCGCGAAGGAGGTGGGAGTACAAAGAACAGTCTAAGGGCATCAGAAATGTAGGACCCACTCGGCTTATGAGAATTGCCACAATGTATAGGTTAACATTTTCCACAAGGTAGGACCCACATAGCTTGGTCATATTCCTCCATGCAAGAGAGACGAGGGAGGGGAAATGATTTTTCTATTCTCTATGGGCAACTCAGAAGCTTGAGGTAACTTTATTTTCTCCAAAATATAGTACTATATTCCTTAAGGTGTGTTTTTTTACACATTGCGGATGCCCTAAGGGAAAAATCAAATAATGGGCCCACTTGGTAGTGTATGACCAAGCTATAAAACTCCCATGTAAAAGTTCTTCAGTTTAGTGGGTCCCACGAATCATCTCGTTTAGACACTGGTGGAGCTTATTACTTGTAAGTACAGTAGTAGTATTTTTGTTGCTTAGACATAAGTACTGGAGTATATGCTAACCTCTGTCCACGCACTGTACTTCTAGAGAGAATAAGACGTAGGCATGGGAAGAGGGCAGCGGGGAATAGAGAAGAAGAGTTGAAGGCGGTTCCATCTCAGAGCAAAGTTTATGATGGGTTCCTGACACGAGGTACTCCAGACTCTACTAGTAGTAGTAAATGTCAGGACCTATGCACGCAAAAAAAATTGGAAGTGTGTTTTCTCTCTTCTTCGCTGCCTCTCATCTCTCACCCCTCTCCCCTCGCATACCGGCCCGGTTGATCTCTCCCTCGTCCACAGCGTGTCGCTGCACACGTGCGCCTTGGTATGCTGGCTCTGTTTTTTTATTTTTTGAGAGAGAGGGCGGCTCTGTTTCTCTGGCGTGTTCGGAAGCCGTGTTGGTGTGGAGTAGTACTAGTACTGTACATAGGAAGGAAACAACTTTGGTCCTTGGCGGCAAAAAGATTGAAACTTTTCCGGTTAAGAAATTTCCACTTGCTTCCCAAACATCGGGAGGGAAAGGTTATTCAAAAGACCGGCCATTCACAGTAGTACGTATTATCTTATCTGTTTCGTCCAAAAAAACTATATATTGTACGGATAACTTTGAACATGGACCATTGGATCAAGACTGGCAAATCCAAACATTGCTAATCATTGGATATTCTTTTCCATTATTTGCATCCAGAAGATTCTATTGATAGTCTTTAGCACAATGGCCGCTTTTGTGCGCAAACCTCAAAACACACTTCATTGCTTAGTTTCAGGGACCTTGTGCTCAATGCATGGACTTGGATGTGATTTTCATTTTTTACGAGGTCCATGATGTAAGTTGTACTTCCACCGACCATGTTAACTGAAGCACCTCGCTCCGGGGGGACCTACCAGAGTTAGAAGAAACTGCAACCTTCCCAATTATCACACGAAGTGGACCACGGTTTCTTATATAATTCCATTTTTCAAGCTTCCTTGCTAACTTCGCACACTTCACTTACTTCTTTGTCGATTCAACGTAATTAGGTCACACTTGAGCTACAAGTTAGCGCGGTAGATTAATTGCTCTCGAATTAAATTTAATTTCAGAGGTAGATGGGTGCATCTTGTTGTAGCTAACAATATTGTTGGTGTGAGTTTCGAATTATCTAGAAAGAACATTCTCAATTTCTCGAGTGATGATGAGATTGTTCTTTTACATAAATAAATAAAGTCCGAAGAATATGGATCTAAATGCCACAATCCAGCAATCTTCTAGACATATTAAGTGGACCAACATGTTGTCGGTAATTGAGATTTCCATGTTTTATGAGTTTTCAAACTCCATAGCTAACTCTTCCCACATGAGTGACTTTATGCCGATTTATCAAAATTAGGTCAAATTTGAACAGCGAGTAAATTCTAGGCTGCTTTGATAGTTTTACAAAAAAGATTTTCGAGGTACCCATCAAGGGTAAATTAATATATCTGAAACCACCGAGAGTTTTGACAACAGGTTCCACTTGCTAATATTATTCATCTTGACAACTTAATGAAATTAGGTCTTAAACTTGAGCTATAAGTAGGCATGATAGATTGCTCACGAACTAAATGTAATTTCTCAGGGGTAGATGGGTACATCTTCTTATAGTAAACAATACTGTCGGTGTGAGTTTCCAACTATCAAGAAATAACATTATAATTTTTCTAAGTGATGATGATCGAGATTGTTAATTTCCGAAAAGAAAGTCTGAAGAATATGGATCTGGATGCCACAAGCCAAGATTTTGACATATATAGTGGACCAACATGTTTGTACTTATGATTAATTCCCATGTTTTAGGAGTTTTCAACCTTCGGCCTAGCTAACTCTGTCCACTTGATGAATTTATGTCTATTTACCGAGATTAGGTGAAAATTTTGAACTTCAAGTAAATTGTGGGTTGCTTTGAAAGTTTACGAAAAAGCTTTTGCAAGGTACACACTAGGGAGTCACAACTAATATATCAGAAACTACCGAGATTTTAGACGACATGTCCAACTTCTTGCTATGATTTTTCTTCTTAACAATTTAACAAAATTTTGTCAAACTTGAGTTGCACAAGTAAGCGCGATATTTTTCTCTTGAATTAAATTTATTTTGAGAGCTAAATGGGTGCATCTTCTTTCAGCAAACAATGTCATCAGTGTGAGATTCGAAGTACGAGGAAAGAACATTCAATTCTCAATTTTTTGAGTGATAAGAACATAGTTCTTTTCCTTAAAGAAATGTTTGAAGAATATTGGACCTGGATGCCACAAGCCAAGTTTACATACATATATATTGGACCAACATTGTCGGACTCCGGATTTTCGGTCCGTGAATCCCCGTTATGCCTGCAATTCATGTTCCCATGATCAGTGAGCCGTGCGCATAACCAACAAGTATCATTACAACCTCCAGAAAGTAACAAGTACAAAAACTTACATCATTGCCATTATGGCGAGTACAATCATCAATAGCGGAGTCTTCATTCGCAGAGCCCATGTCAAGCTTTAACCTATAGGCGACTGACTGGGAAGACGGCCTAGCTCACATAGACATCAGCAAACTCCATCGTTCCTCGTGCTTCTGAAAGTCTGGCCAAGTAAATAGCCAGGGAAAATGTTGGTGAGTAGTTTGAATGTACTCGCAAACCGCCTTAACAGAACAATAATAAAGGATATGCAATATGGCTATGGTAGGATGGCTCCATAATAAAGGATATGCAATATGGCTATAGATATAGCATACCTCTATATCTTTGTTGAAAACTATTGTAAAACATTTGGAAACCTTTTGGAAATGTTTTTAGAAAACACTGGGGTTGGTGGTTACCTAGTTGTTTCATCGTTCCGGTCATCCCATGACCAAACTTCTTTTCTTCCTTTCTGACCATCCCATGGTCAAAACATATATCTTTTCTGACCATCCCATGGTCAAGACATTTCCAAAGCCATTGCATTTCCAAACTCCTTTTTGAAATAAAAACCAGCACCGCTCTACAGCAACCTTCCCAACCGTCCATGACATAGGACATGGCTATTCGAATAGATTTACACTATGCAGAGGTTGTACACTTTACCCATACCATCCGAGTACCCTTCCCTGATTTACACCGACCGTGGGTCGAGTAACCGGTCAAGACCTTCGAAATGCCCACTCTGGTATAAGCGCCTACCCTATGAGTCGTTTCCCCTCAACACCGGGACGTAGGATACCATGAACCAACCGGAGCACCTTTTTCACTACACAAAGTGTGCGCTTTCAATGAGAGGCTCATAGTAATGTCTGGCCGTCCTTAGACAGTTTGTACCTTCTCCAGGCCGATGTCCCACATGGACTTTACAGGTGAAGGCCCAGCCTCCGGGGATCGACATCCCCAGTAGTAGTTGTGAGGCACCTATACCAGAATAGACAAACTTCCAGCCTAGCCCTGTCCCATTCCCGAGTAATGTGATTGCACGGGTTAATTGCTCTAGAAAAACTACAAAGAAATATGTGCATTTTCGTAAACCTTTTTTCCTCCATTTGCTTCTCAGCATATTTTGTGAGAACAAAATATTTTACCTTTCTCAAACTTCTCCTGGTAGGTAGAACCTCACCAAGGTTTATCCATAAAACCTTTTTATAAAACTTTTCCGGGTCTTCCCATCCCATAGTTTTGCTTCGGCTAAAAACAGGGTCTCCAAAGGTGTATGGTGTTATGCACCATCTATCATACTAGGGACGAGCAGGTGCCATAAAGGTATTGTACTAGTAGTACAAACATGTAATGACTTGGAGGAGCCAAGCCACCACCATATATAGCTCATCGTATAATAAGACAATGTCGTTTTGATAAACAGTAGGTAAAGCATGCATACGTAAAATAGTAGGATAAGGATCATGAGCAAGAAGGTGTCTTGCCTGATCATTAGCAATATGGAAACAGTCTCCCTAGACTTCTTTAGAATACCAGAATACCGATAACAAGATAATAGAAATAAATCTGATGCTTCCTTCTTGTCGGCATCACATAATTCACCACTATCGCCGTTATTGAGCATGCATGCAATCAAACAATACACCAATCAATACAAGGCATATAAGCATAGCTACATGCAGCGAGCAATGGACAAACCAAGTTTATAGATCAGTAAGGGTTGAGGATTTTGTTTTGGATACAAAGCAAGTGCTTTCATTGCATTGGTGGATTTTCTATTAGGGTTTAAAGTCCAAAACTACCTAGATAAGGGGTTTTGAAACAAGGCCAAGTTATGTATGATAACATTGTGTAAAAATGATGCCATCATATAGGTATTGATAAAATGAAACCAACAAAAGTGGTTTCACTATTTTATCAATTTCCAGTGATTTATAATGAATTTTCTAGAGAATAAAACTCTAGTTTTAGGAGATAATTCGTCGAAAAACTTCTGGAGCTCCAACAATTATTTCCTTTGATGATTTGGTAGAATTTTATAGACCGATTCAAGAGGAGTTCGAATCAACTTAAAATAATTAACAGAATGCCTTTAGGAAAATCCCAAAGTCAGTTCTAGGTGATATTTGTCTTTTTCACAAGGTTTAAACTGCAAAAGTTTTTGAGACAATTCCAATGACACATGTTAGGTATTTGAAGTACCTTTCTATAGAAATTGGAATCACTCTTTTCGGGTACACAGAAATATCTTGGTGATTTATTAGTGAACAAACCATGCATAGAACAGTTTAATTCACCATAATTCAACAGGGGCTTATAAAATTATGAACTACTGGGTTTGAAATGTGTTGATATCTATGTGTGCAAGGAGTTGGAATTAGTTCAAAACCTTTTTTGGTTTTATCTAGGGAATTTTATAAACGAAGAAACGCTATGTTTTGTTATTTTTATTAGGGGAAACCCAGGAATAAAATGGGCACGGGGTCAAGGTTTCAAGCAAGCTATCACAGATATCTAACAGCACAAAGTGGATTTATTCCATTTGGATTTAACTCCCTAGAGGATTTATATACTAATAAGGATACATGTGGGTATTTTAATTTCTTTAAAATATATGAAATGTATTTCGTTCTAGTTCCAAGTCTGCATGTTAGAGTAGAGACTCAGGTACCTGTGAAAAATGTTATCTAAATATTTGGAGGACATTTATATTTTTGTTTAGAATAAAAATGAACAGGCAAAATAGATCTAATTTCTAATAAAAAGAAAAAGGGACTGGGAGGGTCACTAGGCTCATTCTGGATGGTGTTGGGTCGCGCAGAGGCAGGTCCGACCCAGGTAGTGAGGCAGGCTCGCAGGGGACACGATTCAATTGGCCCTGGCGGGGTGAAGAGGTATGGGGGTTTAGCAACCGTTGTATCAAGTACAGATGGACGCTCACGCGCGTCATCGACCTCGCGACAGGGTCGCCGGTGAGGGAACCCTAGACGAAGCAAGCGGTGATAGGGAGGCTCACCTGTGGGCGGGAAGGTGACAGGGAGGAGGTAGGTCGACACAACGCATGACGATTAGTCCGAGGATGGGCAGCAGTACCCGGTTCTACGAGGGACAGTGTCTCGCGTGTTGAAGACCGTAGGGGTTGACTCGAAGCTCAATGGCGGCACCGGGGCATCTACATGCCATCGAGGAGGATACATGGACGTCCAGGAGGAGCTCTTGGGGCATGCCGAGAAGCTAGGCGCGGAGGAATAAGCTTGGGGAAGGCATGCTCGTGGGTGGATCGCCACCTCAGTTTTTCATCGGTGGCGGCGACTCATGTGTTCCTGTGAAAAGAAGAGAGCAAACGAAGATTAGGTTAGGGAATGGAGGTCCTAGAGGATCCTAGAAAGGAAGGAGGGAGTGGCTGGCGCGACGAAAAGCTCGACCTTTAGAAGAAGGCCGAGAGGAGAGATTTCCCTTCTTTCATGGCGAGGGAGGACAAAGGGAGTGAGGGGAGCTCGTGGGGGAGGTATCCTAGTGGACAGGGAGAGAAATGAGGGAGCATGGGTGGGTGGAGAGTCCTCTGGCCTTATAAACCAAGAGGGGAGGTATTTGATAGACTAGGTCCATTTTGAGCATGGAGGAGCGGTGCTGCTTGAGGGTTGGGCCTCAGGCGCGGTGGAGAGATTGTGGAGGTGTTCTCTGAGGTCGTGCTTAGGTAATAGGAACAATGGGGCTACTATCCTAGACTTGTATTCCCAAGGTAGGCAATAATGTTTTGATTCCCTCTCTCTATCCTTCCAAGCACTAATGGCAAGAGAGGGGTGTGCTACAGTGCCATTGCGACCAGAGAGTGTGTTGGGTGCGGTGGTGGAGTATTGGACCAGATTGGATGGGGTTTGGAGTTTGTTTAGGTCATGTTTTAATTTGATTTCACAAATTGATCAAAAAGAGGCTTGTGAAGGAAGTTGAAAATTTGTATTTGTCAAGATGGGGAAAAGGTACTGGTGGGTGTATAGGGTCAATGCATAACCCCTATTAATTATTCGCGATTTTTCTAAATATTATTGGCCCACTTAAGATCATTTATTCAAGAAGTGCAGAAGTAGTTTTTAGAAGCTAATTTACTATTTTTACATTAGGCAAGGTGAGTTTTTGATGTGTAATGGTTCTAAATACCATAACACACATTGGGTTAATTTATTGAAATTTAGTTGGAAGCAAAAGTATTTTTAATCAATTATTTCATGTTTCGTCCATTTAGGAAAAAGGGCAAAAAGAAATAATAAAGAATCTCAAAAATATTTATTTTTGAGTTTGGAAGATAGGGTATGATATTTAGTACTCAAATGTGTATTGAGTTGGCAAAGTTATTTGGAGAAAAACAAACTTTCCTTTATAGATAAGGTTTTGAGGATTTGGCAAGTAAAGGAATTTAAATAGTTTGAGGATCCAAATAATTATCGGAATTATTTGGGGGATTATCATAACCAGGGTATAGGATGTAAACTTGATTTATACATCATTGTCAACTTGAGTTTTGAATAAATATGATGAAATTGGAGGAAACTAGATTTTTTGGGGAATCTAGGGTTTTGATATTTTTATGCCACCTAAACATGGTTGGATTGGGGATCTCAGAGATCACCTTGGTACACGGAATAGATGTATGGATAGAACAAGTTATATATATGATCAATACATAAAGGGTTTGGCTTGGTTGTATTTGAGGTGCTCTATAAGTGATGGCAAACTTTGTTGAAAATAAGGCTGCCATAACAAATATGTCATGATGCCTATTAAACCATGAGGGTTTAAGAAGCACATGGTTCCAATGGAAACAAGTGAAGTAGGGGATGATATACCATGGTTAGTAGACCATAACCATGCAAATAGTTGGTCAAGGGGATATGGCATACAGATGTGAGGTTTTGCCAAAATAGGCAAGATGAGAAGATTTGTAGAAAAGCTTATTACCTTGACTACAAAACCATAATGGATGATTGGGAACCAGAATGGTTTATCCAAGGTAAAGAGTGGTATTTGATATTACGAATGATTTACTACAAGATGGTTCAACTACATTTCCAAAAATGCACACATATTGCATTAGAGGAAGTTCCAAAGATTGGATCTAGTTAAAGATTCCATAGCTAATTTGCCAGATTTGAGGATTTTGACTAGTATGCAAGAGGAAAACATCTGAGATAGTGGCAAGGGATTATCCTCTTTATAAAGTGGTTTACATTGAGGATCCTAGAAAGGGAGGAGGGAGTGCCTGGCGCGACGACAAGCTCGACCTTTAGAAGAAGGCTGAGAGGAGAGATTTCCCTTCTTTCATGGCGAGGGAGGACAAAGGGAGTGAGGGGAGCTCGTGGGGGAGGTATCCTAGTGGACAGGGAGAGAAATGAGGGAGCATGGGTGGGTGGAGAGTCCTCTGGCCTTATAAACCAATAGGGGAGGTATTTGATAGACTAGGTCCATTTTGAGCATGGAGGAGCGGTGCTGCTTGAGGGTTGGGCCTCAGGGGCGGTGGAGAGAGCATGGAGGTGTTCTCTAAGGTTGTGCTTAGGTAAGAGGGACAATGGGGCTACTATCCTAGACTTGTATTCCCAAGGTAGGCAATAATGTTTTGATTCCCTCTCTCTCTCCTTCCAAGCACTAATGGCAAGAGAGGGGTGTGCTATAGTGCCATTGCGACCAGAGAGTGTGTTGGGTGCGGTGGTGGAGTATTGGACCAGATTGGATGGGGTTTGGAGTTTGTTTAGGTCATGTTTTAATTTGATTTCACAAATTGATCAAAAAGAGGCTTGTGAAGGAAGTTGAAAATTTGTATTTGTCAAGATGGGGAAAAGGTACTGGTGGGTGTATAGGGTCAAAGCATAACCTCTATTAATTATTTGAGATTTTTCTAAATATTATTGGCCCACTTAAGGTCATTTATTCAAGAAGTGCAGAAGTAGTTTTTAGAAGCTAATTTACTATTTTAACATTAGGAAAGGTGAGTTTTTGATGTCTAATGGTTCTAAATACCATAACACACATTGGGTTAATTTATTGGAATTTAGTTGGAAGCAAAAGTATTTTTAATCAATTATTTCATGTTTCGTCCATTTAGGAAAAAGGGCAAAAAGAAATAATAAAGAATCTCAAAAATATTTATTTTTGAGGTTGGAATATAGGGTATGATATTTAGTACTCAAATGTGTATTGAGTTGGCAAAGTTATTTGGAGAAAAATAAACTTTCCTTTATAGAGAAGGTTTTGAGGATTTGGCAAGTAAAGGAATTTAAATAGTTTGAGGATCCAAATAATTATCGGAATTATTTGGGGGATTATCATAACCAGGGTATAAGATGTAAACTTTATTTATACATCATTGTCAACTTGAGTTTTGAATAAATATGATGAAATTGGAGGAAACTAGATTTTTTGGGGAATCTAGGGTTTTGATATTTTTATGCCACCTAAACATGGTTGGATTGGGGATCTCAGAGCTCACCTTGGTACACGGAATAGATGTATATATGATCAATACATAAAGGGTTTGGCTTGGTTGTATTTGAGGTGCTCTACAAGTGATGGCAAACTTTGTTGAAAATAAGGTTGCCATAACAAATATGTCATGATGCCTATTAAACCATGAGGGTTTAAGAAGCACATGGTTCCAATGGAAACAAGTGAAGTAGGGGCTGATAGACCATGGTTAGTAGACCATAACCATGCAAATAGTCGGTCAAGGGGATATGGCATACACATGTGAGGTTTTGCCAAAATAGGCAAGATGATAAGATTTGTAGAAAAGCTTATTATCTTGACTACAAAACCATAATGGATGATTGGGAACCAGAATGGTTTATCCAAGGTAAAGAGTGGTATTTTATATTACTAATGATTTACTACAAGATGGTTCAACTACATTTCCAAAAATGCACACATATTGCATTAGAGGAAGTTCCAAAGATTGGATCTAGTTAAAGATTCCATAGCTAATTTGCCAGATTTGAGGATTTTGACTAGTATGCAAGAGGAAAACATCTGAGATAGTGGAAAGGGTTTATCCTCTTTATAAAGTGGTTTACATTGAGGTATAGATTGAATAGATGGGATATATGCTGGTATTTGGTCTTTGATGGGTTGGACGCTAATACAAAGGATTGATTTGGTTAAACAGATTTGAGATTCACTTGAGTGAATCAAGATAGATAGATTTTGGGATTTACTTGAGTGAATCACTTGAGTGAATCAAGATAGATTTGAGATTTGGTTAAATAGATCTCAACTATTGGTTTGATACCTAACGATGAGCTCCTAGATTGGCTCATGCTACTTCCTAAGCAAACAAGGAAATTAGTAGATCAAGGCCATTCATCAGATAGCAGATCAAAGCAATTCATCTTATCAACTTATCCTACTATTGCTAAGGTTACCCTCAAGCCTAGATTGAGGTAAGCATGGGTGTTTTGAAGAGGTTGAATGTTTGAAGTCAGATAAGTACCTCTTGGCATTTCCACCAATATTGGAGTGAAAAGGTTTTAGGAAAGGTTTTGAAAACAACCTAGAGGTAAGAGTAGTTGAAGTTCTGTCTTGAAAACATATGGAGATTATATATAGGTCTCCATAGTTTAGTTAATAGAACTATTAATTTTTTTTGTTGTGGCAAAATCATCTTGGCTCATGTTTGAAATGCCAGAAAATTTGAGGATATGAAAGATGAGCGACGACATCTGTTTTCTAAAATAGCTTTTGTCAAATAGTGTTGAGATAAGAAATATAACCCCTAGTAAACAATCAGTTGCAATGAGCACAAGCAAACAAGTTGGTAAACATTGCAATACTTATTAATAAAAAAGTTTTGTTCCCCTGATTTTTGCCCCTTTGACGAAAGATCAGGGTTGCTGAAATTGGGATGTTACAGACCTTTCCCCCTTAAAAATAATCTCGTCCCGAGATTAGATAGGAGTATGATTGGGTGATAACATCGTATTAACAATTTCAGTGGTGGAATTATTAGATATTAACAGGATTTACAACAAATAGGCATGGTTAGCTATGGGTCGGAGGTGAGTGGCTTCAAATCAAGATGTTTAGATTAAACAAATGGAAAAGATACAGTCTTTTCCCCTTAAGACGATTCTACGTAGGTTTAGCGTTGACAACGTCCTTCCTTCTTGAGGCAAGACTACGAGTTGAGTCTTCTTCAATCCTTTACCACGATAGTCAGCTTTTCTGTTTTCCTTGTCTTGATACACCGAGGTGTCGGCTAGACGGTCGACTTGGTGATGGAGGACTTCACCGAAGTGTCTTCTGATTCTGGAGAAGTAGTGATTGTTATCCTTCAGGCGGGGTCCAGGGTTATGATTTAGAGGGTGGTTATCACCTAACGATAACTAGGGTTCGACTCCAGGGTTCTATCGGGTTTTGGGCGGGAAAAACGCAGTCCTTCCCCCTTAGGGCGAAAGTAGGGGGCTTGGTGGGATCACATACTTTATTTATTGGAGTCGTAGAATGATGTTGGGGAATGGCGTTGCACCTTTTGTCCGGTGGTGGATTATCTTCTGCCGCCTTGTATAAATCGCTTCATGAGAGGCATCGATATCACTTCTTAGGGTAGTAGTCGTAGCAGGAAGGGTGTTTAACTAGCTTCCTGATAGTTATTTCTAGGTTAGATAGGGGTACAATAAGTCGAAGGATGCCATTGGAGGTTGGCGGTTTAGGAACATGGTCCTTGGTCAGCGGATAAACGTAGTGGGTAAAACATGAACGAGGGAACCTCAGTCTAGCATACTAGCAAACTAAGTTCTTGCATATTATCGTTGTCCTTGGGTTGGGTATCAACTTTGGTTACTATAGTTCCTCGGGGGGGGATATTCATCTCTTCAGGGGCATATTAAGAGATTTACAAACCGGTCATACAAGCCAGGTATCACAGACCCATCATTACAAAAAACAACAGAAGCAAACAAGTTGTTATAAACAACAAACTTAGCAAAGGGCCTAAGGGGTCCTAAACAGAAGTAGCGACCCTTCCATAGATCCTAGGCTGCTGCCCGGGAACCCCAACTACTAGTCAACATCGATGTAGAAACCACCTTCAATTGGCACAGCTTCATCTGTAGGAAAACATCAACGTAGCAAGGCTAAGTACAGGGTGTACTCCATAAGACTTATGTCTAGTGGAGTTATTTTGCATAAAGCCATCTTTTGTTTTCAAAACAAGTAGGAGTAGAAGCTCGTCTAGTCAGATCATTTTCAAAGGGGATAAGAGGACTACAACTCTAGCTCTTAGAATCATCTTCGATGTCCACCAAGTACCAACATCAACTAAACCTCTCTTCTCGGACTATCCCCTCAAACAACCCCGAGAAAGTATTTTAGACCACTCATTAGTTGGCCAAGTTTTATCATTCGGTTATAGTTCTCTATGATCATCACGTCTGTTCCCAAGTTGTCCATAACCATGGACATGGCTTTTTGAAAAGATTAAAACCCTGCAGGGTTAGCGGAAGGATCCGGGTCCAAGAAGAAGAAGTCTTATGATTAATTTAACCTCTAGTACTACCTATCTGTAATAAGGTTTGGAGATTGAAGATCATCAAGTGCAAGTTGGAACGGTGTTGGGATCTAGCAAAAGTACTACGTTTGTCAATTCATCTCCCCCACTACGATGCAATAAAACCTCTTGTACTCCATATTACTTCCTCCCATTAATTTATGCATGTGTTCGAGGAAAGAGGGGTGACAATATAGAGAAAGAGACGTCAATTAGTACTCACGTGGTTTCAGGTAATTAATACTCCTACTAAAAGGAAGAAACCTATAAAAACGCATGTATTCGTAGTGATTAAGTGAAATACGGAGTACTACTATTAAAGTCCCTGGATAAAAAATCAACCTACGTATGGCGTACTTACACGTAAATCATCTCCTTGCTCGGCATTGAATTAAATTATTTTATGTCACATTAATATGAATACTTGACTGCGCCCAACGTGCTATCCTTGGACGGCACCGTGGCACGTCAAAAAAGGATGCGTCGAATACAAAATCAAGCAAGCATGCAACCATCTATACATGAGAAATAGATTGGAGCGAAATGAATTGCCTTGGGAGCAAGGACGTGTATCTCAGCACCCGTGTCTCTGGCGTGCCCCTAGGAACCGTATGATGACAGCTGCATCTGAGTAGTACAATACTGTTTTGTAGTCTCACTTCATGAAGTCACGAGAGCACTCGAGTACCACCTAGTAAAAAGCCGTAAATAGCTACCGCCGCCCGCCCACCGCAAATGCCTATACCTACCGGAGTAATGTAAAAAGCGATGTACTACTGGAGTATAAAAAACATGTGTCGAGGTTTAATCTCGTCAATGCCCATTGTTATGGACTTGGGTTTTGGAGAAGATGGGGATGCTGGAGATTGTGGCACGGTTAACAGACAAGCAACCAGGGGACACGAGATTGATCCAGGTTCAGGCCCCCGGAGGGAAAACCCTACTCCTGCTTGTCTGCTCTTTGATTACGGCGGAACCGAAGGTTACAGGGTGCGCAGATTCGATCTGGCGTGGATGCCTGTGCGAAAGTATGAGTCGAGTTGCCCTAGGACGTGCCCTCCTGGCCTTTATATAGACTTAGGCAGGTCCCGGGCGTAGTCCTAGTCGGTTACAAGTTCTAGGGTTTTACCCCTTTGAATTTCCTATCTCCTCTAGTCTTGCTCTCCAAGGATCCGAAGACGTCATGGGCCTTGGCCACCCGAAAATCTTCAGGGGCCAGCGTATGTCTACCGTGGGCCTTCCTTGGGCTGGACTAGGTATGCTGAAGTTACGTACCCGTAGGGTATAACCATGTTAGTAGCCCCCGAGTGATCAGTCAAATCGTAGATTCGGCTGAGGACTCTTCCATCCTTCGGGAGCAGCTATATGTTAATAGTATATGTGTGTAGGGATTGTTGATGCGTGTGCCTGACTCACCCGACGGATCAGGGTCAGTTAACTGTCTTAGGACGAAACAACACGATCTTCTTCGGGTTCGGGTCCCTTAACCCGGGCCTGGAACATATGCTGGCGTAATTCAACTCAGGCCGCGGAGGACTTATAGGAGTG
Organism: Avena atlantica; assembly: GCA_910589765.1. NCBI lineage: Eukaryota > Viridiplantae > Streptophyta > Magnoliopsida > Poales > Poaceae > Avena > Avena atlantica. The sequence continues at coordinate 19,027,250 of OU342736.1, forward strand.
GAATTCCAGTGATTTTAATTGGTGTACCCAACGCGTCCGTCGGGATTTTTCATCGTACCTGCTGGTACGGATTCATACTAGCAGAGCGCAGTCAGGTGCGTTGCCAGGCCATCAGATGATATCTGTAGGTCTTATCTTTGCGTCGCAGACGCAGCATCCGAACATTTATCACCTCGGAGGTGCTTCGGGTGGCCAAGGAGATTGTCGCTCACTCAGCGTTTTGTTGGGGCAGAGATGCCAAAAAGTTTTTGCGTGCTGATCCGAAAGATCGCAGTCGAAGATTTCATAGGGTGCGCGACCAGCGCTCCCTATGGGAGTAGCCCCCAAGTGTCTGTTCGAGTCGTAGACTCGAACGGAGACTTTTAGTTCAAGCATTGTTTCAATCATTAGGTCCGCAGGACTCGAAAATTTTCGGATGCTTAAATCCATCCTCCCTATGGGAGTAGCCCTCGAGTCCGTAGTGGAGTCGTAAACTCGACGTAGGACTCAGAGAACTAATTTTGTCCTTATTTGTCTGTCGGGTGCGTGGCCAGCGCTCCTGATAGGAGTAGCCCCCAAGTATTTAGTCGAATCGTAGATTCGAGTGAGTACTTTTAGCTGTGGAGCCGAAGTGGTGCTAGTATAGCTTTTGATGACGTCAGTGCTTACGATCGATGACCTCAAGCGTCTGCTACGCCAGAGATGACTTGACTGGACGAAGCGTGGGTCCCACTTCCTGACTTTGAATTGACCGGTCACGCGCGGCGTGGAGATGATTATGGCGTCTCCTCCATTTCCGCACGTAGTGGACGGCGTGGTATCGACGGTTCATTTTGGTGCTGACACATGTACGGCCAGATCTACCGTTGGCGTTAGGTATTCTCGATGGACGGCCAGCGTGCGTCGTCTTCGCTGTTATAATCCCTGGTGAAATCGTGGTTTGTTTTTCACCGCAGCAGTTCATCTATTCACTGCCTCCTCGTTCTTGAGCTATTATTGCTGCGCGCTGAGAGTTTCCTCCACATTTCCTTTGTCTTTCTTCGTTGGCAACGCCACCACCGCCGTAGCGCCATGGGGAAAACAAAGAAGTCCTCATCTGCAGTTGGGACCAGCGCCGCCGGAGGCAAGAAGGGCACCGCCACTGCTCGCGTCACCGACGGTGGCTGGCAGCGATCAGAAACGCGGGAGAGCGATCTTCGCAAACTGCGCGAGCGGAGCCTGATCCCGCAAGACACGACGGCCGTGAGACTCCCCGGCAATGAGGTAATCCCCCGTCCCCCATCTGGGTATCGGGTTATGTTTGTTGCCTTCATGATTCGCTGGTTTTCTTTTCCGGTCCATGACTTCCTTCGTGGACTGCTCTTTTTCTATGGGGTTCAACTCCATCATCTGTCTCCCAACTCCCTTCTCCACATTGCGTGTTTTATCACGATTTGCGAGTGTTGGCTTGGCATTGAGCCGCACTTTGGCCTCTTCTGGAGTATAAGTACAACTGTACAACTACTGCTGCTAATGTTCTCCGGTTACTACTCCGTGGAGTTTCCAAAATCTGGACCTGTGTTTTTCTAAATTAATCCTAGTACTTGTATCTAGACAAGATTAAACACAAGAAAGAAATGAAACTATGCCGAGGTTTTGTGTACCGGGGCGTCGATCCTGACGTTTTCATGTGGACCAGAATGCTGTAAACTTGGTTTCAACCGGGGCCGGTGCCATCAGACATACACAGTGGACCAACATGTTGTACTTACGATTCCCCATGTTTTATGAGTTATCAAACTTCCTAGCTAACTCCGCCCACTTGAATGACTTTATGCCGACTTCTCAAAATTAAGTCAAATTTGACTACTTCTAGTAAATCATAGGATGCTCCGTGAGTTTTATGGAATCGCGTTTGTAGGTACCCACATCAGTGAGTTTTATGAAATGGCGTTTGGAGGTACCCACATCAGACAGTCAATTAATATATCTGAAACCACCGGGAGTTTTGACGACTGGTTTGACTTCTTGCTAAGGTTTTACATCTTGGAAATTTTGAACCCCTCTTGAAAATGACCACATGAAACAAAGAAAAAAGAAATTAAAACTTGGCCAACTAATGAGTGGTCTGGAATACTTTCTCGGGGTTGTTTGAGGGGGTAGTCCGAGAAGAGAGGTTCAGTTGATGTTGGTACTTGGTGGACATCGAAGATGATTCTAAGTGCTAGATTTGTAGTCCTCTTATCCCCTTTGAAAATGATCTGACTATACGAGCTTCTACTCCTACTTGTTTTGAAAACAAAAGATGGCTTGATGCAAAATAACTCCACTAGCCATAAGTCTTGCGGAGTACACCCTCTACTTAACATTGCTACGTTGATGGTTTTCTACAGATGAAGTTGTGCCAATTGAAGGTGGTTTCTACATCGATGTTGACTAGTAGTTGGGGTTCCCGGGCAACAACCTAGGATCCATGGAAGGGTCACTACTTCTGTTTAATACCCCTTAGGCCCTTTGCTAAGTTTGTTGTTTATAACAACTTGTTTGCTTCCGTTGTTTTTTGTAATGATGGGTCTGTGATACCTGCCTTGTATGACTGGTTTGTAACTCTCTTAAGAGTTTACCTTATTAATGTATGTTGTGTATGTTCTATGATGTTACCGATCATTCCCTGCGCGCTTCAGAATATAGGTTAGGCTTATGTCAGATGAAGATCTAGTATTTGTCTATCCCTGATCCTGGGTCGTGACAGAGTATCAACCCATCTTTCGGTCACCAACCCCGATAGATCCATCCGTCGAAGCAGCCACAGGACAAGGCATGACCCTCACTTTTACCGCTGAAGAGCTGAATATCCCCCCACCCCCCGAGGAACTATAGTAACCAAAGTTGATACCCAACCCAAGGACAACGATAATATGCAAGAACTTAGTTTGCTAGTATGCTAGACTGAGGTTCCCTCGTTCATGTTTTACCCACTACGTTTATCCGCTGACCAAGGACCATGTTCCTAAACCGCCAACCTCCAACGGCATCCTTCGACTTATTGGACCCCTATCTAACCTAGAAATAACTATCAGGAAGCTAGTTAAACACCCTTCCTGCTACGACTACTACCCTAAGAAGTGATATCGATGCCTCTCATGAAGCGATTTATACAAGGCGGCAGAACATAATCCACCACCGGACAAAAGGTGCAACGCCATTCCCCAACATCATTCTACGACTCCAATAAATAAAGTATGTGATCCCACCAAGCCCCCTACTTTCGCCCTAAGGGGGAAGGACTGCGTTTTTCCCGCCCAAAACCCGATAGAACCATGGAGTCGAACCCTAGTTATCGTTAGGTGATAACCACCCTCTAAATCATAACCCTGGACCCCGCCTGAAGGATAACAATCACTACTTCTCCAGAATCAGAAGACACTTCGGTGAAGTCCTCCATCACCAAGTCGATCGTCTAGCCGACACCTCGGTGTATCAAGACAAGGAAAACAGAAAAGCTGACTATCGTGGTAAAGGATTGAAGAAGACTCAACTCGTAGTCTTGCCTCAAGAAGGAAGGACGTTTTCGACGCTAAACCTACGTAAAATCGTCTTAAGGAGAAAAGACTGTATCTTTTCCATTTGTTTAATCTAAACATCTTGATCTGAAGCCACTCACCTCCGACCCATAGCTGACCATGCCTATTTGTTGTAAATCCTGTTAATATCTAATAATTCCACCACTGAAATTGTTAAGACGATGTTATCACCCAATCATACTCCTACCTAATCTCGGGACGAGATTATTTTTAAGGGGGAAAGTTCTGTAACATCCCAATTTCAGCAACCCTGATCTTTCGTCAAAGGGGCAAAAATCAGGGGGAATAAAACTTTTTTATTAATAAGTATTGCAATGTTTACCAACTTGTTTGCTTGTGCTCATTGCAACTGATTGTTTACTAGGGGTTATATTTCTTATCTCAACACTATTTGACAAAAGCTATTTTACAAAACAGATGTCGTGGCTCATCTTTCATATCCTCAAATTTTCTGGCATTTCAAACATGAGCTAAGATGATTTTGCCACAACAAAAAAAATTAATAGTTCTATTAACTAAACTATGGAGACCTATATGTAATCTCCATATGTTTTCAAGACAGAACTTCAACTACTCTTACCTCTAGGTTTTTTTCAAAACCTTTCCTAAAAACTTTTCACTCCAATCTTGGTGGAAATGCCAAGACGTACTTATCTGACTTCAAACATTCAACCTCTTCAAAACACCCATGCTTACCTCAAGCTAGTCTTGAGGGTAATCTTAGCAATAGTAGGATAAGTTGATAAGATGAATTGCTTTGATCTGCTATCTGATGAATGGCCTTGATCTACTAATTTCCTTGTTTGCTTAGGAAGTAGCATGATCCAATCTAGGAGCTCATCGTTAGGGATCAAACCAATAGTTGAGATCTATTTAACCAAATCTCAAATCTATCTTGATTCACTCAAGTGATTCACTCAAGTAAATCCCAAACTCAATCTATCTTGATTCACTCAAGTGAATCTCAAATCTGTTTAACCAAATCAATCCTTTGTATTAGCGTCCAACCCATCAAAGACCAAATACCAGCATATATCCCATCTATTCAATCTATACCTCAATGTAAACCACTTTATAAAGAGGATAAACCCTTGCCACTATCTCTGATGTTTTCCTCTTGCATACTAGTCAAAATCCTCAAATCTGGCAAATTAGCTATGGAATCTTTAACTAGATCCAATCTTTGGAACTTCCTCTAATGCAATATGTGTGCATTTTTGGAAATGTAGTTGAACCATCTTGTAGTAAATCATTAGTAATATCAAATATCACTCTTTACCTTGGATAAACCAGTCTGGTTCCCAATCATCCATTATGGTTTTGTAGTCAAGATAATAAGCTTTTCTACAAATCTTATCATCTTGCCTATTTTGGCAAAACCTCACATGTGTATGCCATATCCCCTTGACCGACTATTTGCATGGTTATGGTCTACTAACCATGGTCTATCAGCCCCTACTTCACTTGTTTCCATTGGAACCATGTGCTTCTTAAACCCTCATGGTTTAATAGGCATCATGACATATTTGTTATGGCAGCCTTATTTTCAACAAAGTTTGCCATCACTTGTAGAGCAACTCAAATACAACCAAGCCAAACCCTTTATGTATTGATCATATATATAACTTGTTCTATCCATACATCTATTCCGTGTACCAAGGTGAGCTCTGAGATCCCCAATCCAACCATGTTTAGGTGGCATAAAAATATCAAAACCCTAGATTCCCCAAAAAAATCTAGTTTCCTCCAATTTCATCATATTTATTCAAAACTCAAGTTGACAATGTTGTATAAATCAAGTTTACATCTTATACTCTGGTTATGATAATCCCCCAAATAATTCCGATAATTATTTGGATCTTCAAACTATTTAAATTCCTTTACTTGCCAAATCCTCAAAACCTTCTCTATAAAGGAAAGTTTGTTTTTCTCCTAATAACTATTTGAGTACTAAATATCATACCCTATCTTCCAACCTCAAAAATAAATATTTTTGAGATTCTTTATTATTTCTTTTTGCCCTTTTTCCTAAATGGACGAAACATGAAATAATTGATTAAAAATACTTTTGCTTCCAACTAAATTCCAATAAATTAACCCAATGTGTGTTATGGTATTTAGAACCATTACACATCAAAAACTCACCTTTCCTAATGTAAAAATAGTAAATTAGCTTCTAAAAACTACTTCTGCACTTCTTGAATAAATGATCTTAAGTGGGCCAATAATATTTAGAAAAATCGCAAATAATTAATAGGGGTTATGCATTGACCCTATACACCCACCAGTACCTTTTCCCCATCTTGACAAATATAAATTTTCAACTTCCTTCACAAGCCTCTTTTTGATCAATTTGTGAAATCAAATTAAAACATGACCTAAACAAACTCCAAACCCCATCCAATCTGGTCCAATACTCCACCACCGCACCCAGCACACTCTCTGGTCGCAATGGCACTATAGCACACCCCTCTCTTGCCATTAGTGCTTGGAAGGAGAGAGAGAGGGAATCAAAACATTATTGCCTACCTTGGGAATACAAGTCTAGGATAGTAGCCCCATTGTCCCTCTTACCTAAGCACAACCTCAGAGAACACCTCCACACTCTCTCCACCGCCCCTGAGGCCCAACCCTCAAGCAGCACCGCTCCTCCATGCTCAAAATGGACCTAGTCTATCAAATACCTCCCCTATTGGTTTATAAGGCCAGAGGACTCTCCACCCACCCATGCTCCGTCATTTCTCTCCCTGTCCACTAGGATACCTCCCCCACGAGCTCCCCTCACTCCCTTTGTCCTCCCTCGCCATGAAAGAAGGGAAATCTCTCCTCTCGGCCTTCTTCTAAAGGTCGAGCTTGTCGTCGCGCCAGCCACTCCCTCCTCCCTTTCTAGGATCCTCAATGTAAACCACTTTATAAAGAGGATAAACCCTTGCCACTATCTCAGATGTTTTCCTCTTGCATACTAGTCAAAATCCTCAAATCTGGCAAATTAGCTATGGAATCTTTAACTAGATCCAATCTTTGGAACTTCCTCTAATGCAATATGTGTGCATTTTTGGAAATGTAGTTGAACCATGTTGTAGTAAATCATTCGTAATATCAAATACCACTCTTTACCTTGGATAAACCATTCTGGTTCCCAATCATCCATTATGGTTTTGTAGTCAAGATAATAAGCTTTTCTACAAATCTTATCATCTTGCCTATTTTGGCAAAACCTCACATCTGTATGCCATATCCCCTTGACCAACTATTTGCATGGTTATGGTCTACTAACCATGGTCTATCAGCCCCTACTTCACTTGTTTCCATTGGAACCATGTGCTTCTTAAACCCTCATGGTTTAATAGGCATCATGACATATTTGTTACGGTAGCCTTATTTTCAACAAAGTTTGCCATCACTTGTAGAGCACCTCAAATACAACCAAGCCAAACCCTTTATGTATTGATCATATATATAACTTGTTATATCCATACATCTATTCCGTGTACTAAGGTGAGCTCTGAGATCCCCAATCCAACCATGTTTAGGTGGCATAAAAATATCAAAACCCTAGATTCCCCAAAAAATCTAGTTTCCTCCAATTTCATCATATTTATTCAAAACTCAAGTTGACAATGATGTATAAATCAAGTTTACATCCTATACCCTGGTTATGATAATCCCCCAAATAATTCCGATAATTATTTGGATCCTCAAACTATTTAAATTCCTTTACTTGCCAAATCCTCAAAACCTTATCTATAAAGGAAAGTTTGTTTTTCTCCAAATAACTTTGCCAACTCAAAACACATTTGAGTACTAAATATCATACCCTATCTTCCAAACTCAAAAATAAATATTTTTGAGATTCTTTATTATTTCTTTTTGCCCTTTTTCCTAAATGGACGAAACATGAAATAATTGATTAAAAATACTTTTGCTTCCAACTAAATTTCAATAAATTAACCCAATGTGTGTTATGGTATTTAGAACCATTACACATCAAAAACTCACCTTGCCTAATGTAAAAATAGTAAATTAGCTTCTAAAAACTACTTCTGCACTTCTTGAATAAATGATCTTAAGTGGGCCAATAATATTTAGAAAAATCGCGAATAATTAATAGGGGTTATGCATTGACCCTATACACCCACCAGTACCTTTTCCCCATCTTGACAAATACAAATTTGCAACTTCCTTCACAAGCCTCTTTTTGATCAATTTGTGAAATCAAATTAAAACATGACCTAAACAAACTCCAAACCCCATCCAATCTGGTCCAATACTCCACCACCGCACCCAACACACTCTCTGGTCGCAATGGCACTGTAGCACACCCCTCTCTTGCCATTGGTGCTTGGAAGGATAGAGAGAGGGAATCAAAACATTATTGCCTACCTTGGGAATACAAGTCTAGGATAGTAGCCCCATTGTTCCTATTACCTAAGCACGACCTCAGAGAACACCTCCACAATCTCTCCACCGCCCCTAAGGCCCAACCCTCAAGCAGCACCGCTCCTCCATGCTCAAAATGGACCTAGTCTATCAAATACCTCCCCTCTTGGTTTATAAGGCCAGAGGACTCTCCACCAACCCATGCTCCCTCATTTCTCTCCCTGTCCACTAGGATACCGCCCCCACGAGCTCCCCTCACTCCCTTTGTCCTCCCTCGCCATGAAAGAAGGGAAATCTCTCCTCTCGGCCTTCTTCTAAAGGTCGAGCTTGTCGTCGCGCCAGCCACTCCCTCCTCCCTTTCTAGGATCCTCTAGGACCTCCATTCCCTAACCTAATCTTCCTTTGCTCTCTTCTTTTCACAGGAACACATGAGTCGCCGCCACCGATGAAAAACTGAGGTGGAGATCCACCCACGAGCATGCCTTCCCCAAGCTTATTCCTCCACGCCTAGCTTCTCGGCATGCCCCAAGAGCTCCTCCTGGACGTCCATGTATCCTCCTCGAGGGCATGTAGAAGCCCCGGTGCCGCCATTGAGCTTCGAGTCAACCCCTACGGTCTTCAACACGCGAGACACTGTCCCTCGTAGAACCGGGTACTGCTGCCCATCCCCGGACTAATCATCATGCGCTGTGTCGACCTACCTCCTCCCTGTCACCTTCCCGTCCACAGGTGAGCCTCCCTATCACCGCTTGCTTCGTCTAGGGTTCCCTCACCGGCGACCCTGTCGCGAGGTCGATGACGCGCGTGAGTCGTCCATCTGTACTTTATACAACGGTTGCTAAACCCCCATACCTCTTCACCCCGCCAGGGCCAATTGAATTGTGTCCCCTGCGAGCCTGCCTCGCTACCTGGGTCGGACCTGCCTCTGCGCGACCCAACACCATCCAGAATGAGCCTAGTGGCCCTCCCAGTCCCTTTTTCTTTTTATTAGAAATTAGATCTATTTTGCCTGTTCAGTTTTATTCTAAACAAAAATATAAATGTCCTCCAAATATTTAGATAACATTTTTCACAGGTACCTGAGTCTCTACTCTAACATGCAGACTTGGAACTAGAACGAAATACATTTCATATATTTTAAAGAAATTAAAATACCCACATGTATCCTTATTAGTATATAAATCCTCTAGGGAGTTTGGTAAATCCAAATGGAATAAATCCACTTTGTGCTATTAGGTATCTGTGATAGCTTGCTTGAAACCTTGACCCCGTGCCCATTTTCTTCCTGGGTTTCCCCTAATAAAAATAACAAAACAGAGTTTCTTCGTTTATAAAATTCCCTAGCTAAAACCAAAAAAGGTTTTGAACTAATTCCAACTCCTTGCACACATAAATATCAACACATTTCAAACCCAGTAGTTCATAATTTTATAAGCCCCTGTTGAATTATGGTGAATTAAACTGTTCTATTTATGGTTTGTTCACTAATAAATCACCAAGATACTTATGTGTACCCGAAAGGAGTGATTCCAATTTCTATAGAAAGGTACTTCAAATACCTAACATGTGTCATTGGAATTGTCTCAAAAACTTCTGCAGTTTAAACCTGGTGAAAAAGACAAATATCACCTAGAACTGACTTTGGGATTTTCCTAAGGGCATTCTGTTAATTATTTTAAGTTGATTTGAACTCCTATTGAATCGGTCTATAAAATTCTACCAAATCATCAAAGGAAATAATTGTTGGAGCTCCAGAAGTTTTTCGACGAATTATCTCCTAAAACTAGAGTTTTATTCTCTAGAAAAGTCATTATAAATCACTGGAAATTCATAAAATAGTGAAACCACTTTTGTTGGTTTCATTTTATCAATACCTATATGATGGCATCATTTTTACACAAAGTTATCATACATAACTTGGCCTTGTTCCAAAACCCCTTATCTAGGTAGTTTTGGACTTTAAACCCTAATAGAAAATCCACCAATGCAATGAAAGCACTTCCATTGTATCCAAAACAAAATCCTCAACCCTTACTGATCTATAAACTTGTTTTGTCCATTGCTCGCTGCATGAATCTATGCTTATATGCCTTGTATTGATTGGTGTATTGTTTGATTGCATGCATGCTCAATAACGGCGATAGTGGTGAATTATGTGATGCCGACAAGAAGGAAGCATCGGATTTATTTCTATTATCTTCTTATCGGTATTCTGGTATTATAAAGAATTCTAGGGAGACTATTTCCATATTGCTAATGATCAGGCAAGACACCTTCTTGCTCATGATCCTTGTCCTACTATTTTACGTATGCATGCTTTACCTACTGTTTATCGAAACGACATTGTCTTATTATACGATGAGCTATATATGGTGGTGGCTTGGCTCCTCCAAGTCATTACATGTTTGTACTACTAGTACAATACCTTGATGACACCTGCTCGTCCCTAGTATGATAGATGGTGCATAACACCATACACCTTTGGAGACCCTGTTTTTAGCCGAAGCAAAACTATGGGATGGGAAGACCCGGAAAAGTTTTATAAAAAGGTTTTATGGATAAACCTTGGTGAGGTTCTACCTACCAGGAGAAGTTTGAGAAAGGTAAAATATTTTGTTCTCACAAAATATGCTGAGAAGCATATGGAGGAAAAAGGTTTACGAAAATGCACATATTTCTTTGTAGTTTTTCTAGAGCAATTAACCCGTGCAATCACATTACTCGGGAATGGGACAGGGCTAGGCTGGAAGTTTGTCGATTCTGGTATAGGTGCCTCACAACTACTACTGGGGATGTCGATCCCCGGAGGCTGGGCCTTCACCTGTAAAGTCCATGTGGGACATCGGCCTGGAGAAGGTACAAACTGTCTAAGGACGGCCAGACATTACTATGAGCCTCTCATTGAAAGCGCACACTTTGTGTACTGAAAAAGGTGCTCCGGTTGGTTCATGGTATCCTACGTCCCGGTGTTGAGGGGAAACGACTCATAGGGTAGGCGCTTATACCAGAGTGGGCATTTCGAAGGTCTTGACCGGTTACTCGACCCACGGTCGGTGTAGATCAGGGAAGGGTACTCGGATGGTATGGGTAAAGTGTACAACCTCTGCAGAGTGTAAATCTATTCGAATAGCCATGTCCTATGTCATGGACGGTTGGGAAGGTTGCTGTAGAGCGGTGCTGGTTTTTATTTCAAAAAGGAGTTTGGAAATGCAATGGCTTTGGAAATATCTTGACCATGGGATGGTCAGAAAAGATATATGTTTTGACCATGGGATGGTCAGAAAGGAAGAAAAGAAGTTTGGTCATGGGATTACCGGAACGATGAAGCAACTAGGTAACCACCAACCCCAGTGTTTTCTAAAAACTTTTCCAAAAGGTGTCCAAATGTTTTACAATAGTTTTCAACAAAGATATAGAGGTATGCTATATCTATAGCCATATTGCATATCCTTTATTATGGAGCCATCCTACCACAGCCATATTGCATATCCTTTATTATTGTTCTGTTAAGGCGGGTTGCGAGTACATTCAAACTACTCACCAACATTTTCCCTGGCTATTTACTTGGCCAGACTTTCAGAAGCACGAGGAACGATGGAGTTTGCTGACGTCTATGTGAGCTAGGCCGTCTTCCCAGTCAGTCGCCTATAGGTTAAAGCTTGACATGGGCTCTGCGAATGAAGACTCCGCTATTGATGATTGTACTCGCCATAATGGCAATGATGTAAGTTTTTGTACTTGTTACTTTCTGGAGGTTGTAATGATACTTGTTGGTTGTGCTCACGGCTCACTGATCATGGGAACATGAATTGCAGGCATAACGGGGATTCACGGACCGAAAATCCAGAGTCCGACAATATTGGTCCAATATATATGTATGTAAACTTGGCTTGTGGCATCCAGATCCAATATTCTTCAAACATTTCTTTAAGGAAAAGAACTATGTTCTCATCACTCAAAAAATTGAGAATTGAATGTTCTTTCCTCGTACTTCAAAACTCACACCGATGACATTGTTTGTTGAAAGAAGATGCACCCATTTAGCTCTCAAAATAAATTTAATTCAAGAGAAAAATATCGCGCTTACTTGTGCAACTCAAGTTTGAAAAAATTTCGTTAAATTGTTAAGAAGAAAAATCATAGCAAGAAGTTGGACATGTCGTCTAAAATCTCGGTAGTTTCTGATATATTAGTTGTGACTCCCTAGTGTGTACCTTGCAAAAGCTTTTTCGTAAACTTTCAAAGCAACCCACAATTTACTTGAAGTTCAAAATTTTCACCTAATCTCGGTAAATAGACATAAATTCATCAAGTGGACAGAGTTAGCTAGGCCGAAGGTTGAAAACTCCTAAAACATGGGAATTAATCATAAGTACAAACATGTTGGTCCACTATATATGTCAAAATCTTGGCTTGTGGCATCCAGATCCATATTCTTCAGACTTTCTTTTCGGAAATTAACAATCTCGATCATCATCACTTAGAAAAATTATAATGTTATTTCTTGATAGTTGGAAACTCACACCGACAGTATTGTTTACTATAAGAAGATGTACCCATCTACCCCTAAGAAATTACATTTAGTTCGTGAGCAATCTATCGTGCCTACTTATAGCTCAAGTTTAAGACCTAATTTCATTAAGTTGTCAAGATGAATAATATTAGCAAGTTGAACCTGTTGTCAAAACTCTCGGTGGTTTCAGAAATATTAATTGACCCTTGATGGGTACCTCGAAAATCTTTTTTGTAAAACTATCAAAGCAGCCTAGAATTTACTCGCTGTTCAAATTTGACCTAATTTTGATAAATCGGCATAAAGTCACTCATGTGGGAAGAGTTAGCTATGGAGTTTGAAAACTCATAAAACATGGAAATCTCAATTACCGACAACATGTTGGTCCACTTAATATGTCTAGAAGATTGCTGGATTGTGGCATTTAGATCCATATTCTTCGGACTTTATTTATTTATGTAAAAGAACAATCTCGTCATCACTCGAGAAATTGAGAATGTTCTTTCTAGATAATTCGAAACTCACACCAACAATATTGTTAGCTACAACAAGATGCACCCATCTACCTCTAAAATTACATTTAATTCAAGAGCAATTAATCTACCGCGCTAACTTGTAGCTCAAGTTTGACCTAATTACGTTGAATCGACGAAGAAGTAAGTGAAGTGTGCGAAGTTAGCAAGGAAGCTTGAAAAATGGAATTATATAAGAAACCGTGGTCCACTTCGTGTGATAATTGGGAAGGTTGCAGTTTCTTCTAACTCTGGTAGGTCCCCCCGGAGCGAGGTGCTTCAGTTAACATGGTCGGTGGAAGTACAACTTACATCATGGACCTCGTAAAAAATGAAAATCATACACAATTCCATGCATTTAGCACAAGGTCCCTGAAACTAAGCAATGAAGTGTGTTTTGAGGTTTGCGCACAAAAGCGGCCATTGTGCTAAAGACTATCAATAGAATCTTCTGGATGCAAATAATGGAAAAGAATATCCAATGATTAGCAATGTTTGGATTTGCCAGTCTTGATCCAACGGTCCATGTTCAAAGTTATCCGTACAATATATAGTTTTTTTGGACGAAACAGATAAGATAATACGTACTACTGTGAATGGCCGGTCTTTTGAATAACCTTTCCCTCCCGATGTTTGGGAAGCAAGTGGAAATTTCATAACCAGAAAAGTTTCAATCTTTTTGCCGCCAAGGACCAAAGTTGTTTCCTTCCTATGTACAGTACTAGTACTACTCCACACCAACACGGCTTCCGAACACGCCAGAGAAACAGAGCCGCCCTCTCTCTCAAAAAATAAAAAAAAAGAGCCACCATACCAAGGAGCACGTGTGCAGCGACACGCTGTGGACGAGGGAGAGATCAGCTGGGCCGGTATGCGAGGGGAGAGGGGGTGAGAGATGAGAGGCAGCGAAGGAGAGAGAAAACACACTTCCAATATTTTTTGCGTGCATAGGTCCTGACATTTACTACTACTAGTAGAGTCTGGAGTACCTCGTGTCAGGAACCCATCATAAACTTTGCTCTGACATGGAACCGCCTTCAACTCTTCTTCTCTATTCGCTGCTGCCCTCTTCCCCTACCTACGTCTTATTCTCTCTACAAGTACAGTGCATGGACAGAGGTTAGCATATACTCCAGTACTTATGTCTAAGCAACAAAAATACTACTACTGTACTTACAAGTAATAAGCTCCACCAGTGTCTAAACGAGATGATTCGTGGGACCCACTAAACTAAAGAACTTTTACATGGGAGTTTTATAGCTTGGTCATACACTACCAAGTGTGCCCATTATTTTATTTTTCCCTTAGGGCATCCGCAATGTGTAAAAAACACACCTTAAGGAATATAGTACTATATTATGGAGAAAATAAAGTTACCTCAAGCTTCTGAGTTGCCCATAGAGAATAGAAAAATCATTTCCCCTCCCTCGTCTCTCTTGCATGGAGGAATATGACCAAGCTATGTGGGTCCTACCTTATGGAAAACGTTAACCTATACATTGTGGCAATTCTCATAAGCCGGGTGGGTCCTACATTACTGATGCCCTTAGACTGTGCTTTGTACTCCCACCTCCTCCGCGCTAGACTTGATTGTTTTTGCGAAATTCATTTAACCGATGTAGTTAGATCAAGGTTTTGGATTTCTGTTTTGGTCTTTTACCGGGTACGAGCAAAATGGCCAAAATTCGGCTATTTCGTTGAATTTTGGTCAAATATCAGATGAAATGCAAGAATTAAAATTTAAACTTTAAAACGAAATTTGGCTGAAATTAGACCAAAATTTAGAGTTTCAGATGAAATTCTACCAAATATAATATATTTTAGATAATTCAATAAAAAATCCCCAAATTTAGATAGTGTTCGTTTGGTAAATTCTCTTACTGGTCCTGGCTGAAATGGCTGAATTTTGGTGAAATTTTGGTAACCTCGGCCGAATTTCGAAACCTTGAGTTAAATAGGAAGCATAATCCACTATATGTCTGAAAACTCCCACGGTGAACATTGCTTACTACCCCAAGATGCACCCATCTACTATGGGAACTCCATCGGGTCATAAACTACGATGTTGATCGTTATGTTCTTGACAACCTTGGTCGTTCCTTTTGAAACCCAATAGTGTCTATACATGGCAGAACAATACTGCGAAGCTGTTTTTCCAAAACTCGTCAAATCCCATGGTTAACGTTTTCATGGCATGTAGCACACACAACATGCATGATAGGGCGTGTAATGTGTAAATCTTTTACTTTATTTTTTATTTATTTCATGTGGTCATTTTCAAGAGGGGTTCAAAATTGCCAAGATGTAAAACCTTAGCAAGAAGTCAAACCAGTCGTCAAAACTCCCGGTGGTTTCAGATATATTAATTGACTGCCTGATGTGGGTACCTCCAAACGCCATTTCATAAAACTCACTGATGTGGGTACCTCCAAACGCCATTTATAAAACTCACGGAGCATCCTATGATTTACTAGAAGTAGTCAAATTTGACTTAATTTTGATAAGTCGGCATAAAGTCATTCAAGTGGGCAGAGTTAGCTAGTAAGTTTGATAACTCATAAAACATGGGGAATCGTAAGTACAACATGTTGGTCCACTGTGTATGTCTGATGGCACCGGCCCCGGTTGAAACCAAGTTTACAGCATTCTGGTCCACCAGGAAAATGTCAGGATCGACGCCCCGGTACACAAAACCTCAGCATAGTTTCATTTATTTCTTGTGTTTAATCTTGTCTAGATACAAGTACTAGGATTAATTTAGAAAAACACAGGTCCGGATTTTGGAAACTCCACGGAGTAGTAAGCGAAGAACAGTAGCAGCAGTATTTGTACAATTGTACTTATACTCCGGTAATACATGTTTTTTATACTCCAGTAGTACATCGCTTTTTACATTACTCCGGTAGGTATAGGCATTTGCGGTGGGCGGGAGGCGGGCGGCGGTAGCTATTTACGGCTTTTTACTAGGTATTACTCGAGTGCTCTCGTGACTTCATGAAGTGAGACTACAAAACAGTATTGTACTACTCAGATGCAGCTGTTATCATACGGTTCCTAGGGGCACGCCAGAGACACGGGTGTTGAGATGCACGTCCTTGCTGCCAAGGCAATTCATTTCGCTCCAATATATTTCTCATGTATAAATGGTTGCATGCTTGCTTGATTTTGTAGCCGACGCAGCCTTTTTTGACATGCCACGGTGCCGGCCAAGGATAGCACGTTGGGCGCAGTCAAGTATTCATATCAATGTGACATAAAATAATTTAATTCAATGCTGAGCAAGGAGATGATTTACGTGTAAGTACGCCGTACATAGGTTATTTTATATCTAGGGACATTAATATTAGTACTCTGTATTTCACTTAATCACTACGAATACATGCGTTTTTCTAGGTTTCTTCTTTTTAGTAGGAGTGTTAATTATCTGAAACCACGTGAGTACTAATTGACGTCTCTTTCTCTATATTGGCACCCCTCTTTCCTCGAACACATGCAGAAATTAAGGGGAGGAAGTAATATGGAGTACAAGAGGTTTTATTGCGTCGCAGTGGGGGAGATGAATTGACAAACGTAGTACTTTTGCTAGATCCTAACACCGTTCCAACTTGCACTTGATGATCTTCAATCTCCAAACCTTATTCTAGATAGGTAGTACTAGAGGTTAAATTAATCATAAGGCTTCTTCTTCTTGGACCCGGATCCTTCCGCTAACCCTGCAGGGTTTTAATCTTTTCTAAAAGCCATGTCCATGGCTATGGACAACTTGGGAACAGACGCGATGATCATAGAGAACTATAACCGAATGATAAAACTTGGCCAACTAATGAGTGGTCTGGAATACTTTCTCGGGGTTGTTTGAGGGGGTAGTCCGAGAAGAGAGGTTCAGTTGATGTTGGTACTTGGTGGACATCGAAGATGATTCTAAGTGCTAGATTTGTAGTCCTCTTATTCCCTTTGAAAATGATCTGACTATACGAGCTTCTACTCCTACTTGTTTTGAAAACAAAAGATGGCTTGATGCAAAATAACTCCACTAGCCATAAGTCTTGCGGAGTACACCCTCTACTTTGCCTTGCTACGTTGATGGTTTTCTACAGATGAAGATGTGCCAATTGAAGGTGGTTTCTACATCGATGTTGACTAGTAGTGGGGGTTCCCGGGAAACAACCTAGGATCCATGGAAGGGTCACTACTTCTGTTTAATACCCCTTAGGCCATTTGCTAGTTTGTTGTTTATAACAACTTGTTTGCTTCCGTTGTTTTTTGTAATGATGGTGTTGGAGATATGCCCAAGAGGCAATAATAAAGTGGTTATTATCATATCTTCACACTTATGATAAATGTTTACATACCATGCTATAATTGTATTAACCGGAAACATTAATACTTGTGTGATTTGTAAACTAAAATAAGAGTCCCTAGTAAAGCCTCTTGTTAAACTAGCTTGTTGGTTAATATATGATCATGGTTTCCTGATCATGAACATAGAGATGTTATTAACAACAGGATCATATCATTAGGAGAATGATGTGATGGACATACTCCTATAGATAAGCGTAGCATAAAGATCAAGTCATTTCAATAGTTCAATTGCTATATGCTTTCTGATACATAGTAACCTAATTCCTTCGACCATGAGATCATGCATATCACCTTTACCGGATGGATGCTTTGATGACATCAAACACCACACCGTAACTGGGTGGCTATAAAGGTGGCATTGAGTGTTTGGAAAGTATTGGTTGAGACACATGGATCGAGAGTGGGATTTGTCCATCCATATGACGGATAGATATACTCTGGGCCCTCTCGGTGGAATGTCATCCAATTAGCTTGAAAGCATGTGACTGGCTCACAAGGGATCACATATCACGGGAACGAGAAAAGAGTACTTATCAGTAACGAGGTTGAACTAGGTATGCAGAGATACCGACGATCATAACCTCGGATAAGTAAACTATCGTGAGACAAAGGGAAATTGGTATCGTATGTAAGTGGTTCATTCGATCGCAAAGTAATCATAGAAATATGTGGGAGCCATATGAATTTCCAGATTCCTCTATTGGTTATTGTTCAGAGAAGTGTCTCGATCATGTCCGCATAATTCACGAACCGTAGGGAGACACACTTAAGGATTCGACGTTGTTTGAGTAGTTATGGTAGTATGAGAAAGAGACCGAATGTTGTTCGGAGTCTCGGATAGGATCCGGGATATCACGAGGAGATCCGGAATAGTCCGGAGAATAAGATTCATATAAGGAAAGTCTCGTTTCGGAGTTGGGGAATGATTCCGGTGTTTTCATCGGGAATGTTCTAGAAGGTTCCGGAATGTCCGGCACTCCGGAGGGGAAGGGGTACATGAATGTGTCATTACATATTGGAATGATTTCATCATGTACTAAGTGTTCTCGCTGTTCCAAATAAAGGATTAAATTGAATCCCAAACTGAAAAAGTCAAACGGCCAGTTTGAAAGTCAAACGGCTAAAACAGGAAAGTGAGGGAAAGAGGAAAGAGGAGGTTGAAACCGACTTGGGGGAGGAGTCCCTCATCTCCAAGCCGGCGCACCACCCAAGGCCGAGTTGGGGAGGGACTCCCTCCCCTTGGCCGCACCTCCCACCTATAAAAGGAGGGGCAGGGCCCCCTCCTCTAGACACACAAGTTCCTATCCTCTAAATCTAAACCCTAGCCACAGCCTCCGGTTTAGAGCCGTTTTGATTTAGAGCTTCTAATTGCCCTAGCCTTTGGTTTAGAGCCTTCTAATTGGTGTGTCTAATCCCTAGACCACTAAAGCCTCTCTCATACTCCACCATGCTCGCTCCGGCTTAAGGAGAAGCCCTGCGATATCTCCCCTCTACTTCCGGTACCACGCCGTTGTGCTGCCGGAATCGCGAGGAGAGTGCTACAACCTCCGCTGCCTGCTGGAACAAGGGAGAGGAAGGTCTTCGTCGAGTACCGAACGTGTGACCGACTGCGGGAGCGCTGCCGGAATGTGGCGCCGGAAGGATCTTCTACGCGATCTTGAGATCGGAAAGAGTACGACTACATCACCCACGAGAATCTGCTCTCGTTAACCGCTTTGGAATCTTCGAGGGTAAGTTATTCCATCGACTCGTTGCTACAATCTAGTAGATAGATCTTGGCTTGTTTGTTTGTATGCGATAGAAATTTTTTGTTTTTCCATGCTACGAACCCCTACAGTGGTATCAGAGCCGTGTCTATATGTAGATCTGTTGCACGAGTAGAACACAATGGTCATTGTGGGCGTTGATGCTTTTATTGTCGATTGCTTCTTGTGTACTTTGCATCTTGCGGTATGTTGGGATGAAGCGGCCCGGGCTAACCTTACATGACATCGTTCATGAGACTTGCTCCACGCTCGACATGCAACTTGTATTGCATAAGTGGCTTTGCGGGTGCCTGTTTCTCCAAGCATAGTTAAGATCCAATTTACAACGGGTGATTAACAATACTAGTATCAATGTTGTGGTTCATGTTCGTAAGTTAGAATGACACTTATTAACAGCCCCAAACCACGTAAAACATGCAAAGAAAGTAGAGGCGTCTAACTTTGTTTTGCAGGGGTGTGCAGTGATGTGATATGGCCATGATTGTGATTATATATGATGTATGCAATGTTCCTTATTGTAAGTCAGCAACCGGCAGGAGCCATGTGGTTGTCTTTAATTTCTGTTAAGACCCGCGTGTCTATTCAAAGTAGTTGTAATAGTTGAAGCCGGTGGACGACAACCATGGAGCAGCGTCATTGACCTTGATGCAATGCCGGTAATGATGGAGATCATGTTCGTGCTTGAAGATGGAGATCGGAAGCACAAAGAAGAAAGGCCATATCATATCACATATTATGAATTGCATGTGATGTTAATCCTTTATGCATCTTGTATTGCTTAGTAGACGACGGTAGCATTATAAGATGATCCCTCATGCACATGAATTTCAAGTCATAAAGTGTTCACCCTTAGTTAGCACCGTTGCTAAAGCTTGTTGTTTCAAAGCACCACGTGATGATCGGGTGTGTTAGATTCTGCAAGTGTATACAACGTGAGCAAGCCAGATTTGTTCATGCGGAAACTAAGGTTTGATCTTGACGAGCCCCTAGCATGTACAGACATGGTCTCGGAACACGGAATACCGAAAGGTAGAGCATGAGTCATATAGTAGATATGATGAACATGTTGATTGTTCGCCATTGAAGCTATATCAACTCTCGTGATGATCGGTTTTGATGTGGTGGATTTGGTTCGTGTGATCACTAAAACAATGTGAGGGATATTGTTTTGAGTGGGAGTTCACCTAGATTAATTTAATTATTAATTAGAACTCAATTTATCATAAACTAAATCAAAGTGAATTTGCATAGTTGTTGTAGTCATTGGCATCCGTTTACCACCTTGCGCTTAGTTATAATTGAGATGATAGAACTATAGAATTCTGGTTAGTTACTTTACGAACTGGTATCGTTTTGTTTTGAAGTGTTAATCTAAAGTTTAAAAGTTCTATTGCAAACTTTCAGTAAGTTCCGGTTACTCCATAAAGTTTAATAATTAGTATTAAATCAAGAGTAACAATTCCAAGTGTTAGTATATAAGTATCATGTTTGTCTCCATGATTCTTGATATTCAAAGGATTCTCTTAATATCAAGGTTATCTAGGATCTGAAAGAGTTGTTTCAGAAACCATGATGTGTGGAAGATATTGTGATATCTGAAACGTAGTTTTGGTTACAACATGATAGAGTATAATATGGCAAAGTTCATATTCTCATATTTTGATGAGAATTTGCAAAAGGTTGGAGACACTTGTTGTCCTAATCCTCCAAAAGGTTTTGGATAGCAACATTATACTCATAATTCATCGTTATAAGCTAAAAGTAACTTGATCATGGACGATTCCATGATAAGGGTGAATATTTGATGTAGGTAAAATGTTTACTACACCAAGAGATTACTAAAGAAAGGAATTTGAAAGAACACCAAACATTTGATGATGGTGATCTACTTCAAAGTGCAAGTCCAAAGACATTGGTATTTAACTATACACGCTTTGGACTATGTGTCATATGTATAACTCCACTATTGATGTTGATAGATTCTTTCAAACAGAAATACTGAAAGATAATCTCATAAATATGTGGCAGAAAATAAAAGACTAGAATTGTTCAGTTTAAGTATATAGATGATATACATGTTATGGCTATATTCTTTGCTTATTAAACAATGTGGTTCTTAAGTATTTGATACTGAATTTGTTGGTGTGAATCGTCATACGAAACAACACAATTCATGAACTACAATGGCTTAAGTAACTAGCAAAAGAATATGTGATGATGTTCATCAAGAACAAATAAAGGGTTATTGTGTTGCTCGTTAAACATCATAGTTTGCCTTCAAGATTTGTTTTATCAAGTATTATGAGAACAAAAAGGTTGTTCAAATAATTGCCGTAATCCATAAAAGATGGATGATTCACAAATCTCGTTGGAGAAATCACATCCATAAAACTAGTGCTAAAAATGTCGAAAGACAAATTGATTGAAAGATCACTTAGGAAGTGACATCGCTGTTTAAATTATACTGGAAAGAAAACATGAAGAAACTCCATGTGGATGGAATTTTGGAGTCTTTTGATTTTTGATCAAATGACACTTGTGAAACTTTCCTAGAGATAATTGAAACTTCGTTCATAGGCCAAAAGGGAACGAAAGACTAGCTTATTGGAATTTGTACATATTGTTGTACGAAGTCCATTATGTGTAGTCAAGAGCGATGGATTTTAACTTCATTTGCTTTTTCCGAAATTTTGAGTGAATATATGAATATTTACTTAATAAGGATGAAGTATGAAACATTTGAAAAGTTCAAAGACTTTCAAGATGAAGTGCAAAATCATTGTAACAAGAATATAAACAGTTTATGATAAGATCATAAAGGAAGATATTTGAGTTGCAAGTTTAGCATAATACCTAAGATTTAAGGAATCGTTCCGTGGATTTGCATTTCCCGAAACACCATAAGAGTATGGAGCGTTCGAGATATGTAATTGAACCTTGTTTGACATGGTAAGATCGAAGGTGTAATTTATAAAACTGCCATTGTATTTTAAAGATTAAAATCTTTAGAGATTACCGTTTTTACACTGAAAAGAGCTTCATCATAATCCGTTGAAATGACACCATATAAAGTTATGGTTTGGGATAAAACCCAAGTAGTCCTTTCTTAAAACATTGGTATGCTATGCATAAGAAAGATGTGTGCAACCAAAGTCGGATGAACCTGTCTTTGTATAACTGTTAAGTAATCCTCCATAAACACCGGAGACAAAAGTGTTTGTTACTTAGAACGTTAAGTTTCTTTGAGAAGGAATTTTTCGTGAAAAGTTAAGTGGGAGGACAATATAACTTTGATAAGGTTAAAAGAACCTTAGCTATATGTGCAAAGTTGCGCAGCGCCGAAAAGTGTTCCGGAGTTAGCAAACAATGCTCATGGCTCGCGTACTTCAAAGGTTGTGGTCACGGAGATCTAAGTTCCTATTGAAACAAGTAGGTCGGATGAACAATCAAATAACCAAGATTTGAGAGTTAAATCATTATTTGACAGTAATGATCCGACTACGTGCAAAGAAGCGATGATGAGCCCTGACTCCGTCAAATGGCTTGAAGCCATAAAATCCGTGATAGTTCCATGCACGAGAAATCAAGTTTTGAACTTGAAGGACCCTCGAGAAAGGTGTAAGACCTTACATTTGTGTCTGGATCTATAAAGAAATAGACATGGATGTTTTACATCTATGAAATAGTCGACATGTTGGGAAAGAGTTCACAAAATGTTCAAAGGTTGACTATGACAAGATTTGATCTTTCATAGTGATATTTAGTCTAGACGGATTAATGTAGCAACCACTACATATAATTTGTTATATGGTAGTTGAATAAACAAAACAAGTTCTTCTAATAGAATCGTTACCTAGGACATGTGCATAACACGGTCCATAGGGTTTTGTTAATTCAAAGGATGCTAAAATCATATGCAAACTTCAATGGTTAAAGTGAGCATCGCGGAGTTGGAATCTTCACTGTGATGAAACTGTTAAAGGAGTTTAAAAGTTCATTAGAGACGATGAAGATGCTTGCATTTGCAAGAAATTAAGTGGGAGCGCTAAGACATGTTTCTAATACATTATGTGGAAGACATATTGTTGATTGGAAATAATGTATCTTTTATTAACACATATTAATAATTTCATCCCGATGAAAGACTTAGGCAAAACCCAAATATTTGGCATCAATAGACGCTAATATGGTTGTGCCAGAAGTACATAGACAAGATATTGAATGAGTTCAACATAGAAACTACAAGAGAGGTTCTTGTCGCACAGAAAGGATTGAATGAGTTCAATGTTGATGATATATTCAAGTGTATTGACATTTGGTAAAGTGAAACAAATAATCAAGTATAGATTGATACTTGATGTATGAAATCACAAAGAGTATTTATATCAATCATACTGTGATATGTACAAATCCAGATATGTCCTATGCTCTAAATGTTGTGAGCATATACCAGAATGATTCGTAAGATGATCATTGGACAATAGTAAGGATATTCTTATGATCTTCTGGAAGAACTAAGAGTATAATATTTGTAGAAGTGACAAATAGATGGTTAGTTCATTGTAAAAGTACTACATTGATACTAGCTTTGTCACAAAGTACAAATTAAGTTTATCTCAATCTAAACTAAGGGTGGCACAATATAATGGAAAGTGAGTTACATAATGGATTTGGATGAGTTCCAAAGTTAAGACATTGTGACAGATACTACAACAAAAGGCTAAGTATATGACTGCTATTTTAGCAGCAAAAGAGGGCATTTGTGTCAAGTAGTTTGTTATCAAACTAGGTGTAGTTCACAGTGGGATAATACTATGAAGATATATTGTGCGACAATATTATCAACATGTTTTATCCCCAAAGAGCTAAAGGTCACACCGAAAGACCAATTTATACAAAGCCATCTCATTAGAGAATGAGTAATGCGTAGAGACGCAAAGACATGCAATTACACACGGACCTGGAAGTGTCAGATCCGGAGATCAGTTGACCACTAGCAATCGTGTACATACAACACCGGAAAGCCATAGGTGTTGAATACACAAAGGTTTGAAACTAGATTATTGACTCTAGTGCAAGTGGGAGACTGTTGGAGATATGCCCAAGAGGAAATAATAAAGTGGTTATTATCATATCTTCACACTTATTATAAATGTTTACATACCATGCTATAATTGTATTAACCGGAAACATTAATACTTGTGTGATTTGTAAACTAAAATAAGAGTCCCTAGTAAAGCCTCTTGTTAAACTAGCTTGTTGGTTAATATATGATCATGGTTTCCTGATCATGAACATAGAGATGTTATTAACAACAGGATCATATCATTAGGAGAATGATGTGATGGACATACTCCTATAGATAAGCGTAGCATAAAGATCAAGTCATTTCAATAGTTCAATTGCTATATGCTTTCTGATACATAGTAACCTAATTCCTTCGACCATGAGATCATGCATATCACCTTTACCGGATGGATGCTTTGACGACATTGTAACACCCTCAGAATCGGACCTATGCAAGTTTGAGAAAAATTCGCCAAACCCGCATAGAAACGATTCAAAGGTGCCCACCAGGCACTTTCGTGCGGGTGGAAATCGAAGTAATAACATTACACAACAGTCCTCGATGTGACCCACAGAACAGATATATATAATAGCGACTCAAAGAGCCAAGAATACAGATACAAAATACAAGGATCCAAATCACCTTGAAAATGACAGAGCGTCCGACTACGGACAAGATGCAAATGGGGCTAAGAGCCCTGAAGAATAACCAATGGCGTCCATAACCCTGCCCAGGCCAAGCCGGAAGGGTAACCCTGCTAACGACGTCGATCTCAAAACCTGCTTAAACAAAAGGGGTGCCGACAAAGGGCAAAGGAAAAAGAAGGAGCGTCAGTACTGAGGCCAGTACACGGCGAGGCTAGAATTCGGCGGTCCTCGCCTACAAAGGTATGGTGGACTGAGCGGCAGCGGCAGCATACACTAAACAACCTATAGAGACTCGATACAACTGGCGGTTATCAGAGAGGGGTGAGTATGACCTATCCGGATCCAACCTGAAGCTAACACCAATCAAACCCATCCTGGTGTTTCCCCCTCGAGACCAAACGAGGAAGTCAACCGAGGAACTCACACAGTTGGCAGTTTTATTTATTCAGTTGTCGTTGCAGCAATTACCAGTCAGGTATAGATAATTGTCCTGATAAAAGAAGCAGTGGGCCCTTTTAGTTATTCATTCCGTGGTAGTTGCAGCAATTACTAATCAGGTACAGGTAGCATGATATAATCCCAAAACCCAGCAGTTGTTGGTACTTTTATTCAGCCATTTCGTTGTAGTTGCAATACTTACTAGTCAGGTACAATGGTCGCAAGCGACACTCCAAACAAGCAATTGTGGGCAGTATTAATTAGCCATTCCATTATAGTGAAGCTGATTACTAGTCATTATAAGTCAAATTTATAGCAATAAACTTTAGTTATGCTTGTCTATGGTCGAGATACTGTGCTCCAAGTCGTCCATAACCGCGGACACGGCTTTCAGAAAGTTTTAACCCGGCCGGGGTGCACAAATAGCAACACACACACGATCAACCTCGGAAAAACCAAATCAAAACCCAACGAGGTCTTCACGACAGAGCAATCACAAGATTCAGAAATATTTCAGGGGGCCACCCCATTGAGTAGAACCGCAACGAAGTAAGCAAGCTCCGAGACGGACTCAAGGTTTGCGACAATGGCTGTAAGCGACTGGGAACCCGAAAGTGTGGCTGGGCTTGTCGATACCGCGTAATCACTCCGCTTACCTAAACAGTACAGTGTGCTCCTCGCACAAATTAAATAAAGCAGTAGCATGGCATAAGTACAGGATCGTAAATAAAACCTCAAACTAGTTTGTGGCCCCAAGAAATAAGACAGAATCAAGCTCTGGCTAAGGGGGGCCCATACTCCCCATATGTGGATAGCGCGATAAATCAAGGAACAGGTATCAAGTACTCGGGGTCCTACGGGACACAAGTGGGCGTTCGGAAACCAAATATTATCTATCACCCACCGATGCCTCTGCTTATTTCAATTTTAGTTGTTAAACAGAAATTAAAGTGAACAATAAGTAAAACTATGATCATCTCCAACAGCAACAGGCGGCAATACATCAACAACTGTGGCACTGGACGAAACGCAACAGCACTTGAGCAAGCGACTACGACACGCAAGTCCAACTATCTACCAAACAGCAGGTTTTAGGATGTGTCCAAGGCAATATAGGGCTGCACGGTATATCACAGGTTCGAAACTAAAGCATCGCAACACAGATAGCAATAGATCAACAGGAGGGAATAAAGACTATAAAAGTAAGATAGGTAGAAAGGGGGAGATGCTCGCCTGAAAACATTGTCGAAGGGTTCAACCGAAGATCGGGGCGAAGCTCACATCAACTCAACGGCCTTATCCGCGAAGAAGCAAAACACTAGAAGAAACACCGGATGCAGTATTTAATACAACGGCAGAAGATCGGCATGATGCATGTATGATGCATGGCATGGCAAGGAGGCGATGCAAATAGGTCAGTATTAAGCGGAACCGGGGTCCCGACAATTAATATATGGTTCAAGTTGTTTAGCTACCCCGCAATTTAAATGTTGTTTGAACAAGGCAAAATACATCACTGGTTCGCTACACAAGTTTAATGAGGCCAATATAAGGCTAGATTTGCCCGCATATGGGCCCCATATTTAATTATTAGGTGAATCGGCAAAAGGCCCCCAAACCACAGATATGCATGCGAGTATGACAATTCAATATGCAACAAGTTATATTATGTTATAAAATAGGGGTTCGGGAAGGGGTTCACACATAGAGGGGTTCGACGATCTTGGGGTTCCGGGGTTCGACAGGGTCCGGGGTCCGGTCTCAGGGTTCAGGGTCCGACGGGTTCGACGGATCTGGGGTTCGGGGTTCGGCGGAAGCGTTCTCGGATTCCGGGGTAGGTCTTGTCGCTACCGGGAAGCAGGGCTTGGTTGGCGTCAGGGGCGCAGTGCTCGACGTCCCCGGCTCCGGGAGGAAGATCTTGGTGCGTCGGATTCGGTTCTCTAATCCATGTAGTAGACCTGTTCAGTTCCATGTTGACGACCTTGGAATTCGGGGCTTCGTTTCCGTGAGGCGACCTTGGCGCTCCGCGGTCTTCGGTCACGGGTTCTCCGGGCTCCCATGTAGGAGATCTTGTCGACGCGTCGAAGAACTCGGGTTCGGGTGTCGATGGACTACTTAATGTTCCCCCTTAGACGATCTTCGGTTTCCGTGATGGAGTTCTTGTAGCACCGGAAATCCTCGGGGTCGATCATCGGAACCGGCGACGGGCTTCGCGGCACTTGTTATAGGGTCTGCCTTGTCTCTCCAGGTACGGGGTCTCGGGTCGAAGAGCTTGGCGCGCCCGGGTTCGGTCTTGGGTTTTCCCAAGGCGACGAGCTTGTCGGACATTGGAGCCGATGGGCCAATCTTGAGTGCTAGAATGTTTCACACAAAACAGCTTGGCCCGTTGAGCAACATTCTCGGCAACGACAGCACGAACAGGGGTCGACCTTGGGGAAAACGGGGAGGCGAGCTCGGCCATGGCTCCGCGGGGCGCACGAGCACGCAGGGAGGGCGTCGATGGAGTCGGGCACGGCGGCTCGCCGGGGACGCTCTGGCAGCAGGGGCGGCCCGAGGAGGACGCGGCGAGGGGGAAGGCAGAACGGCGGCAGAGGACGCTGGGGAGGGGAGGCGCGGAGGCGCGGGCGCCGGGGAAGGCCGGGTCCGGCCCTGGCGGCGGCGGGGGCGGGGCCGGTGAGGCGGTGGTCGCAGGGCCGGCGAGGAAGAGCGTCTGCGCGGAGGGGGCCGAGGCCAGGTCGAGGCGGCGGAAGCGGTCGGGGCGGACGGTCGGCGACGCTCGCGGGGAGGGGTGGAGCCGAGGGAGGCGGTCGGCGACGCTCGCGGGGCCGCTCCGGCGCGTGGCGAACGCGAGCAGAGGGGCGGGCGGCGCCGGCAGGCTCAGGCGGGGGAGGCGGGACTCGCGGAGGTTGGCGGGGCGAGCTCGAGCTCGACGGCGACGGGGGCCCGCGTGGGGGAGTCCGGCGACGCGGCGCGGGCGGGACGGCCGCGGAAACTGCGAAGACGGGGCGGCGGCGGGAGTTTGCGGCGGCGGCGCGCTGGGTGGTGACGCGGGCCGAGAGTTGCGGGGGCGGTTCCGAGGTTGCAGAGAGGGCGAGGGGGGCGGCGGCCAGGGGCGGGGAGAGGGTGAGGCGGGGCGCAGAGGGTGGGGGTGGCCGGCAGGAGGAAGGGAAGGAGATGGAGGAGCTGTGCGGGGAGCGGCGCGTGCCGGGGAGCTCGACGGCCGGAGGGGAGGGCGGACGGAGGTCGGGGACGCGGGGAGAGAGGAGGAGTAAGAAGGAGCAGGCGGGGGTAGGTGGGGAGCGGGCAGGGTCTGACGGGTGGGACCCGTGGGGCCAGAGAGGTGACTAAGTGGGTGTGGGGCTGGTGGCGTGGGGAGCGTGCGTGTGTTGTGTGCGTCGTGTGTGTGTGCTGGGGCTGGGTGTGGCGTGTGTGTGAGAGGAGAGAGAGAGGGGGGCTTGGGTGATGTGGCAAGGTTTGATTGGGGGGGGGAAGAGAGGGTAGCTGAGGTGGCGCAAGGGGAGTGGCCAGGGTGATGTGGATGGGGTGTATGGGTAGGTAGCTGGGTAGCTATAGGATTTAGGTAGGGCTGGCAGGGTGGACCGATTGTTGTATACGGGGGTGGTCGTTCGGGTCGGGTTGGCCCGTTCGACTGCCCCTACTAAAATAAATATAAATTTTATTATTTATAAATGGGACTTTTGCAAACCGATGCTAGACAAATAAATAATCCGGACAAGCCCGGGTTTTGGGGTTTTGAATAAAGACGGGGCGTTTAATATAGAAAACAAAATTAGGGTTTTTAGCAAAAATGGTTTCAAACAAATAGATGCATGCTGATGTTATGCTGATGCACCGAGACAAGACATGCGATTATGATGATGCGATGCACAAAATCAACGCGATTTTCTAGTAGTGGTTTTGCGGGATGCCACAATTCGACACCACTAACAATGGATCTCGCCCTCGAGATCCGCCTCATGGTACCGGAAGGGAGGTCGGCGATCTGATCCTTCGCGCTTCGTGTAGATCCTCGCGACACCACTAACAAGAGGTCGTTGTCCATGATCGTCGAGAGAACACTCCGGAAACAAAAGGTCGAAGGTATAGGTATCAAAAGATAAGGCCACCTCTAACTTCCATGGACGGAGTAAAACTGCTGGATCCACTGATTCGATGTACGAGAGCGAATGATAAGAGTAGTCGGATGGTGATCAGTCCATCGCGCACCCAAACCATTACTCCGCACACGAATAGGCGGATTATGCAACCAACTCTCGGAATCAGACTGAAGATCTCGACAAGCGAGGCTCGGAACAAAGGAGTGATGCAGACTCTGCATCGGATCCGGCGTAGAGGATGTCGTCGCATCGGAAAACACCGGAAGGCACAACAAGGAACAAAGGATGGTAACACCGTAGACGGATTCATCAGGCAGCTTGAACACCGGATGGTAGAACACCGTTAACAGAGGAGGAACGAAACCCTGAAGGTACGACGGAAAACCAACCACGAGAATTCCTGGACTCGAAGAAAGAGAAGAGAGCGGATTCAAAACGCGTAGAGATAAGAGGAGAATAGCAGAGGGGTAAGAAGTAAAATCAGACCTAACCAGAACTATCCAACTGATTTTGCAACATAGTTTTGACACTCTATTTCGGCCGTTAGCTAGGTTATCCTACAGGCTGGACTTGTGGGGTATCGCAACTGCTGAGCTCTGATACCAAATATAATATATTTTAGATAATTCAATAAAAAATCCCCAAATTTAGATAGTGTTCGTTTGGTAAATTCTCTTACTGGTCCTGGCTGAAATGGCTGAATTTTGGTGAAATTTTGGTAACCTCGGCCGAATTTCGAAACCTTGAGTTAAATAGGAAGCATAATCCACTATATGTCTGAAAACTCCCACGGTGAACATTGCTTACTACCCCAAGATGCACCCATCTACTATGGGAACTCCATCGGGTCATAAACTACGATGTTGATCGTTATGTTCTTGACAACCTTGGTCGTTCCTTTTGAAACCCAATAGTGTCTATACATGGCAGAACAATACTGCGAAGCTGTTTTTCCAAAACTCGTCAAATCCCATGGTTAACGTTTTCATGGCATGTAGCACACACAACATGCATGATAGGGCGTGTAATGTGTAAATCTTTTACTTTATTTTTTATTTATTTCATGTGGTCATTTTCAAGAGGGGTTCAAAATTGCCAAGATGTAAAACCTTAGCAAGAAGTCAAACCAGTCGTCAAAACTCCCGGTGGTTTCAGATATATTAATTGACTGCCTGATGTGGGTACCTCCAAACGCCATTTCATAAAACTCACTGATGTGGGTACCTCCAAACGCCATTTATAAAACTCACGGAGCATCCTATGATTTACTAGAAGTAGTCAAATTTGACTTAATTTTGATAAGTCGGCATAAAGTCATTCAAGTGGGCAGAGTTAGCTAGTAAGTTTGATAACTCATAAAACATGGGGAATCGTAAGTACAACATGTTGGTCCACTGTGTATGTCTGATGGCACCGGCCCCGGTTGAAACCAAGTTTACAGCATTCTGGTCCACCAGGAAAATGTCAGGATCGACGCCCCGGTACACAAAACCTCAGCATAGTTTCATTTATTTCTTGTGTTTAATCTTGTCTAGATACAAGTACTAGGATTAATTTAGAAAAACACAGGTCCGGATTTTGGAAACTCCACGGAGTAGTAAGCGAAGAACAGTAGCAGCAGTATTTGTACAATTGTACTTATACTCTGGTAATACATGTTTTTTATACTCCAGTAGTACATCGCTTTTTACATTACTCCGGTAGGTATAGGCATTTGCGGTGGGCGGGAGGCGGGCGGCGGTAGCTATTTACGGCTTTTTACTAGGTATTACTCGAGTGCTCTCGTGACTTCATGAAGTGAGACTACAAAACAGTATTGTACTACTCAGATGCAGCTGTTATCATACGGTTCCTAGGGGCACGCCAGAGACACGGGTGTTGAGATGCACGTCCTTGCTGCCAAGGCAATTCATTTCGCTCCAATATATTTCTCATGTATAAATGGTTGCATGCTTGCTTGATTTTGTAGCCGACGCAGCCTTTTTTGACATGCCACGGTGCCGGCCAAGGATAGCACGTTGGGCGCAGTCAAGTATTCATATCAATGTGACATAAAATAATTTAATTCAATGCCGAGCAAGGA
This sequence comes from Avena atlantica, assembly GCA_910589765.1. Lineage (NCBI taxonomy): Eukaryota > Viridiplantae > Streptophyta > Magnoliopsida > Poales > Poaceae > Avena > Avena atlantica. Next base: position 19,058,679 of record OU342736.1, read on the forward strand.
GATGATTTACGTGTAAGTACGCCGTACATAGGTTATTTTATATCTAGGGACATTAATATTAGTACTCTGTATTTCACTTAATCACTACGAATACATGCGTTTTTCTAGGTTTCTTCTTTTTAGTAGGAGTGTTAATTATCTGAAACCACGTGAGTACTAATTGACGTCTCTTTCTCTATATTGGCACCCCTCTTTCCTCGAACACATGCAGAAATTAAGGGGAGGAAGTAATATGGAGTACAAGAGGTTTTATTGCGTCGCAGTGGGGGAGATGAATTGACAAACGTAGTACTTTTGCTAGATCCTAACACCGTTCCAACTTGCACTTGATGATCTTCAATCTCCAAACCTTATTCTAGATAGGTAGTACTAGAGGTTAAATTAATCATAAGGCTTCTTCTTCTTGGACCCGGATCCTTCCGCTAACCCTGCAGGGTTTTAATCTTTTCTAAAAGCCATGTCCATGGCTATGGACAACTTGGGAACAGACGCGATGATCATAGAGAACTATAACCGAATGATAAAACTTGGCCAACTAATGAGTGGTCTGGAATACTTTCTCGGGGTTGTTTGAGGGGGTAGTCCGAGAAGAGAGGTTCAGTTGATGTTGGTACTTGGTGGACATCGAAGATGATTCTAAGTGCTAGATTTGTAGTCCTCTTATTCCCTTTGAAAATGATCTGACTATACGAGCTTCTACTCCTACTTGTTTTGAAAACAAAAGATGGCTTGATGCAAAATAACTCCACTAGCCATAAGTCTTGCGGAGTACACCCTCTACTTTGCCTTGCTACGTTGATGGTTTTCTACAGATGAAGATGTGCCAATTGAAGGTGGTTTCTACATCGATGTTGACTAGTAGTGGGGGTTCCCGGGAAACAACCTAGGATCCATGGAAGGGTCACTACTTCTGTTTAATACCCCTTAGGCCATTTGCTAGTTTGTTGTTTATAACAACTTGTTTGCTTCCGTTGTTTTTTGTAATGATGGTGTTGGAGATATGCCCAAGAGGCAATAATAAAGTGGTTATTATCATATCTTCACACTTATGATAAATGTTTACATACCATGCTATAATTGTATTAACCGGAAACATTAATACTTGTGTGATTTGTAAACTAAAATAAGAGTCCCTAGTAAAGCCTCTTGTTAAACTAGCTTGTTGGTTAATATATGATCATGGTTTCCTGATCATGAACATAGAGATGTTATTAACAACAGGATCATATCATTAGGAGAATGATGTGATGGACATACTCCTATAGATAAGCGTAGCATAAAGATCAAGTCATTTCAATAGTTCAATTGCTATATGCTTTCTGATACATAGTAACCTAATTCCTTCGACCATGAGATCATGCATATCACCTTTACCGGATGGATGCTTTGATGACATCAAACACCACACCGTAACTGGGTGGCTATAAAGGTGGCATTGAGTGTTTGGAAAGTATTGGTTGAGACACATGGATCGAGAGTGGGATTTGTCCATCCATATGACGGATAGATATACTCTGGGCCCTCTCGGTGGAATGTCATCCAATTAGCTTGAAAGCATGTGACTGGCTCACAAGGGATCACATATCACGGGAACGAGAAAAGAGTACTTATCAGTAACGAGGTTGAACTAGGTATGCAGAGATACCGACGATCATAACCTCGGATAAGTAAACTATCGTGAGACAAAGGGAAATTGGTATCGTATGTAAGTGGTTCATTCGATCGCAAAGTAATCGTAGAAATATGTGGGAGCCATATGAATTTCCAGATTCCTCTATTGGTTATTGTTCAGAGAAGTGTCTCGATCATGTCCGCATAATTCACGAACCGTAGGGAGACACACTTAAGGATTCGACGTTGTTTGAGTAGTTATGGTAGTATGAGAAAGAGACCGAATGTTGTTCGGAGTCTCGGATAGGATCCGGGATATCACGAGGAGATCCGGAATAGTCCGGAGAATAAGATTCATATAAGGAAAGTCTCGTTTCGGAGTTGGGGAATGATTCCGGTGTTTTCATCGGGAATGTTCTAGAAGGTTCCGGAATGTCCGGCACTCCGGAGGGGAAGGGGTACATGAATGTGTCATTACATATTGGAATGATTGCATCATGTACTAAGTGTTCTCGCTGTTCCAAATAAAGGATTAAATTGAATCCCAAACTGAAAAAGTCAAACGGCCAGTTTGAAAGTCAAACGGCTAAAACAGGAAAGTGAGGGAAAGAGGAAAGAGGAGGTTGAAACCGACTTGGGGGAGGAGTCCCTCATCTCCAAGCCGGCGCACCACCCAAGGCCGAGTTGGGGAGGGACTCCCTCCCCTTGGCCGCACCTCCCACCTATAAAAGGAGGGGCAGGGCCCCCTCCTCTAGACACACAAGTTCCTATCCTCTAAATCTAAACCCTAGCCACAGCCTCCGGTTTAGAGCCGTTTTGGTTTAGAGCTTCTAATTGCCCTAGCCTTTGGTTTAGAGCCTTCTAATTGGTGTGTCTAATCCCTAGACCACTAAAGCCTCTCTCATACTCCACCATGCTCGCTCCGGCTTAAGGAGAAGCCCTGCGATATCTCCCCTCTACTTCCGGTACCACGCCGTTGTGCTGCCGGAATCGCGAGGAGAGTGCTACAACCTCCGCTGCCTGCTGGAACAAGGGAGAGGAAGGTCTTCGTCGAGTACCGAACGTGTGACCGACTGCGGGAGCGCTGCCGGAATGTGGCGCCGGAAGGATCTTCTACGCGATCTTGAGATCGGAAAGAGTACGACTACATCACCCACGAGAATCTGCTCTCGTTAACCGCTTTGGAATCTTCGAGGGTAAGTTATTCCATCGACTCGTTGCTACAATCTAGTAGATAGATCTTGGCTTGTTTGTTTGTATGCGATAGAAATTTTTTGTTTTTCCATGCTACGAACCCCTACAGTGGTATCAGAGCCGTGTCTATATGTAGATCTGTTGCACGAGTAGAACACAATGGTCATTGTGGGCGTTGATGCTTTTATTGTCGATTGCTTCTTGTGTACTTTGCATCTTGCGGTATGTTGGGATGAAGCGGCCCGGGCTAACCTTACATGACATCGTTCATGAGACTTGCTCCACGCTCGACATGCAACTTGTATTGCATAAGTGGCTTTGCGGGTGCCTGTTTCTCCAAGCATAGTTAAGATCCAATTTACAACGGGTGATTAACAATACTAGTATCAATGTTGTGGTTCATGTTCGTAAGTTAGAATGACACTTATTAACAGCCCCAAACCACGTAAAACATGCAAAGAAAGTAGAGGCGTCTAACTTTGTTTTGCAGGGGTGTGCAGTGATGTGATATGGCCATGATTGTGATTATATATGATGTATGCAATGTTCCTTATTGTAAGTCAGCAACCGGCAGGAGCCATGTGGTTGTCTTTAATTTCTGTTAAGACCCGCGTGTCTATTCAAAGTAGTTGTAATAGTTGAAGCCGGTGGAAGACAACCATGGAGCAGCGTCATTGACCTTGATGCAATGCCGGTAATGATGGAGATCATGTTCGTGCTTGAAGATGGAGATCGGAAGCACAAAGAAGAAAGGCCATATCATATCACATATTATGAATTGCATGTGATGTTAATCCTTTATGCATCTTGTATTGCTTAGTAGACGACGGTAGCATTATAAGATGATCCCTCATGCACATGAATTTCAAGTCATAAAGTGTTCACCCTTAGTTAGCACCGTTGCTAAAGCTTGTTGTTTCAAAGCACCACGTGATGATCGGGTGTGTTAGATTCTGCAAGTGTATACAACGTGAGCAAGCCAGATTTGTTCATGCGGAAACTAAGGTTTGATCTTGACGAGCCCCTAGCATGTACAGACATGGTCTCGGAACACGGAATACCGAAAGGTAGAGCATGAGTCATATAGTAGATATGATGAACATGTTGATTGTTCGCCATTGAAGCTATATCAACTCTCGTGATGATCGGTTTTGATGTGGTGGATTTGGTTCGTGTGATCACTAAAACAATGTGAGGGATATTGTTTTGAGTGGGAGTTCACCTAGATTAATTTAATTATTAATTAGAACTCAATTTATCATAAACTAAATCAAAGTGAATTTGCATAGTTGTTGTAGTCATTGGCATCCGTTTACCACCTTGCGCTTAGTTATAATTGAGATGATAGAACTATAGAATTCTGGTTAGTTACTTTACGAACTGGTATCGTTTTGTTTTGAAGTGTTAATCTAAAGTTTAAAAGTTCTATTGCAAACTTTCAGTAAGTTCCGGTTACTCCATAAAGTTTAATAATTAGTATTAAATCAAGAGTAACAATTCCAAGTGTTAGTATATAAGTATCATGTTTGTCTCCATGATTCTTGATATTCAAAGGATTCTCTTAATATCAAGGTTATCTAGGATCTGAAAGAGTTGTTTCAGAAACCATGATGTGTGGAAGATATTGTGATATCTGAAACGTAGTTTTGGTTACAACATGATAGAGTATAATATGGCAAAGTTCATATTCTCATATTTTGATGAGAATTTGCAAAAGGTTGGAGACACTTGTTGTCCTAATCCTCCAAAAGGTTTTGGATAGCAACATTATACTCATAATTCATCGTTATAAGCTAAAAGTAACTTGATCATGGACGATTCCATGATAAGGGTGAATATTTGATGTAGGTAAAATGTTTACTACACCAAGAGATTACTAAAGAAAGGAATTTGAAAGAACACCAAACATTTGATGATGGTGATCTACTTCAAAGTGCAAGTCCAAAGACATTGGTATTTAACTATACACGCTTTGGACTATGTGTCATATGTATAACTCCACTATTGATGTTGATAGATTCTTTCAAACAGAAATACTGAAAGAGAATCTCATAAATATGTGGCAGAAAATAAAAGACTAGAATTGTTCAGTTTAAGTATATAGATGATATACATGTTATGGCTATATTCTTTGCTTATTAAACAATGTGGTTCTTAAGTATTTGATACTGAATTTGTTGGTGTGAATCGTCATACGAAACAACACAATTCATGAACTACAATGGCTTAAGTAACTAGCAAAAGAATATGTGATGATGTTCATCAAGAACAAATAAAGGGTTATTGTGTTGCTCATTAAACATCATAGTTTGCCTTCAAGATTTGTTTTATCAAGTATTATGAGAACAAAAAGGTTGTTCAAATAATTGCCGTAATCCATAAAAGATGGATGATTCACAAATCTCGTTGGAGAAATCACATCCATAAAACTAGTGCTAAAAATGTCGAAAGACAAATTGATTGAAAGATCACTTAGGAAGTGACATCGCTGTTTAAATTATACTGGAAAGAAAACATGAAGAAACTCCATGTGGATGGAATTTTGGAGTCTTTTGATTTTTGATCAAATGACACTTGTGAAACTTTCCTAGAGATAATTGAAACTTCGTTCATAGGCCAAAAGGGAACGAAAGACTAGCTTATTGGAATTTGTACATATTGTTGTACGAAGTCCATTATGTGTAGTCAAGAGCGATGGATTTTAACTTCATTTGCTTTTTCCGAAATTTTGAGTGAATATATGAATATTTACTTAATAAGGATGAAGTATGAAACATTTGAAAAGTTCAAAGACTTTCAAGATGAAGTGCAAAATCATTGTAACAAGAATATAAACAGTTTATGATAAGATCATAAAGGAAGATATTTGAGTTGCAAGTTTAGCATAATACCTAAGATTTAAGGAATCGTTCCGTGGATTTGCATTTCCCGAAACACCATAAGAGTATGGAGCGTTCGAGATATGTAATTGAACCTTGTTTGACATGGTAAGATCGAAGGTGTAATTTATAAAACTGCCATTGTATTTTAAAGATTAAAATCTTTAGAGATTACCGTTTTTACACTGAAAAGAGCTTCATCATAATCCGTTGAAATGACACCATATAAAGTTATGGTTTGGGATAAAACCCAAGTAGTCCTTTCTTAAAACATTGGTATGCTATGCATAAGAAAGATGTGTGCAACCAAAGTCGGATGAACCTGTCTTTGTATAACTGTTAAGTAATCCTCCATAAACACCGGAGACAAAAGTGTTTGTTACTTAGAACGTTAAGTTTCTTTGAGAAGGAATTTTTCGTGAAAAGTTAAGTGGGAGGACAATATAACTTTGATAAGGTTAAAAGAACCTTAGCTATATGTGCAAAGTTGCGCAGCGCCGAAAAGTGTTCCGGAGTTAGCAAACAATGCTCATGGCTCGCGTACTTCAAAGGTTGTGGTCACGGAGATCTAAGTTCCTATTGAAACAAGTAGGTCGGATGAACAATCAAATAACCAAGATTTGAGAGTTAAATCATTATTTGACAGTAATGATCCGACTACGTGCAAAGAAGCGATGATGAGCCCTGACTCCGTCAAATGGCTTGAAGCCATAAAATCCGTGATAGTTCCATGCACGAGAAATCAAGTTTTGAACTTGAAGGACCCTCGAGAAAGGTGTAAGACCTTACATTTGTGTCTGGATCTATAAAGAAATAGACATGGATGTTTTACATCTATGAAATAGTCGACATGTTGGGAAAGAGTTCACAAAATGTTCAAAGGTTGACTATGACAAGATTTGATCTTTCATAGTGATATTTAGTCTAGACGGATTAATGTAGCAACCACTACATATAATTTGTTATATGGTAGTTGAATAAACAAAACAAGTTCTTCTAATAGAATCGTTACCTAGGACATGTGCATAACACGGTCCATAGGGTTTTGTTAATTCAAAGGATGCTAAAAGCATATGCAAACTTCAATGGTTAAAGTGAGCATCGCGGAGTTGGAATCTTCACTGTGATGAAACTGTTAAAGGAGTTTAAAAGTTCATTAGAGACGATGAAGATGCTTGCATTTGCAAGAAATTAAGTGGGAGCGCTAAGACATGTTTCTAATACATTATGTGGAAGACATATTGTTGATTGGAAATAATGTATCTTTTATTAACACATATTAATAATTTCATCCCGATGAAAGACTTAGGCAAAACCCAAATATTTGGCATCAATAGACGCTAATATGGTTGTGCCAGAAGTACATAGACAAGATATTGAATGAGTTCAACATAGAAACTACAAGAGAGGTTCTTGTCGCATAGAAAGGATTGAATGAGTTCAATGTTGATGATATATTCAAGTGTATTGACATTTGGTAAAGTGAAACAAATAATCAAGTATAGATTGATACTTGATGTATGAAATCACAAAGAGTATTTATATCAATCATACTGTGATATGTACAAATCCAGATATGTCCTATGCTCTAAATGTTGTGAGCATATACCAGAATGATTCGTAAGATGATCATTGGACAATAGTAAGGATATTCTTATGATCTTCTGGAAGAACTAAGAGTATAATATTTGTAGAAGTGACAAATAGATGGTTAGTTCATTGTAAAAGTACTACATTGATACTAGCTTTGTCACAAAGTACAAATTAAGTTTATCTCAATCTAAACTAAGGGTGGCACAATATAATGGAAAGTGAGTTACATAATGGATTTGGATGAGTTCCAAAGTTAAGACATTGTGACAGATACTACAACAAAAGGCTAAGTATATGACTGCTATTTTAGCAGCAAAAGAGGGCATTTGTGTCAAGTAGTTTGTTATCAAACTAGGTGTAGTTCACAGTGGGATAATACTATGAAGATATATTGTGCGACAATATTATCAACATGTTTTATCCCCAAAGAGCTAAAGGTCACACCGAAAGACCAATTTATACAAAGCCATCTCATTAGAGAATGAGTAATGCGTAGAGACGCAAAGACATGCAATTACACACGGACCTGGAAGTGTCAGATCCGGAGATCAGTTGACCACTAGCAATCGTGTACATACAACACCGGAAAGCCATAGGTGTTGAATACACAAAGGTTTGAAACTAGATTATTGACTCTAGTGCAAGTGGGAGACTGTTGGAGATATGCCCAAGAGGAAATAATAAAGTGGTTATTATCATATCTTCACACTTATTATAAATGTTTACATACCATGCTATAATTGTATTAACCGGAAACATTAATACTTGTGTGATTTGTAAACTAAAATAAGAGTCCCTAGTAAAGCCTCTTGTTAAACTAGCTTGTTGGTTAATATATGATCATGGTTTCCTGATCATGAACATAGAGATGTTATTAACAACAGGATCATATCATTAGGAGAATGATGTGATGGACATACTCCTATAGATAAGCGTAGCATAAAGATCAAGTCATTTCAATAGTTCAATTGCTATATGCTTTCTGATACATAGTAACCTAATTCCTTCGACCATGAGATCATGCATATCACCTTTACCGGATGGATGCTTTGACGACATTGTAACACCCTCAGAATCGGACCTATGCAAGTTTGAGAAAAATTTGCCAAACCCGCATAGAAACGATTCAAAGGTGCCCACCAGGCACTTTCGTGCGGGTGGAAATCGAAGTAATAACATTACACAACAGTCCTCGATGTGACCCACAGAACAGATATATATAACAGCGACTCAAAGAGCCAAGAATACAGATACAAAATACAAGGATCCAAATCACCTTGAAAATGACAGAGCGTCCAACTACGGACAAGATGCAAATGGGGCTAAGAGCCCTGAAGAATAACCAATGGCGTCCATAACCCTGCCCAGGCCAAGCCGGAAGGGTAACCCTGCTAACGACGTCGATCTCAAAACCTGCTTAAACAAAAGGGGTGCCGACAAAGGGCAAAGGAAAAAGAAGGAGCGTCAGTACTGAGGCCAGTACACGGCGAGGCTAGAATTCGGCGGTCCTCGCCTACAAAGGTATGGTGGACTGAGCGGCAGCGGCAGCATACACTAAACAACCTATAGAGACTCGATACAACTGGCGGTTATCAGAGAGGGGTGAGTATGACCTATCCGGATCCAACCTGAAGCTAACACCAATCAAACCCATCCTGGTGTTTCCCCCTCGAGACCAAACGAGGAAGTCAACCGAGGAACTCACACAGTTGGCAGTTTTATTTATTCAGTTGTCGTTGCAGCAATTACCAGTCAGGTATAGATAATTGTCCTGATAAAAGAAGCAGTGGGCCCTTTTAGTTATTCATTCCGTGGTAGTTGCAGCAATTACTAATCAGGTACAGGTAGCATGATATAATCCCAAAACCCAGCAGTTGTTGGTACTTTTATTCAGCCATTTCATTGTAGTTGCAATACTTACTAGTCAGGTACAATGGTCGCAAGCGACACTCCAAACAAGCAATTGTGGGCAGTATTAATTAGCCATTCCATTATAGTGAAGCTGATTACTAGTCATTATAAGTCAAATTTATAGCAATAAACTTTAGTTATGCTTGTCTATGGTCGAGATACTGTGCTCCAAGTCGTCCATAACCGCGGACACGGCTTTCAGAAAGTTTTAACCCGGCCGGGGTGCACAAATAGCAACACACACACGATCAACCTCGGAAAAACCAAATCAAAACCCAACGAGGTCTTCACGACAGAGCAATCACAAGATTCAGAAATATTTCAGGGGGCCACCCCATTGAGTAGAACCGCAACGAAGTAAGCAAGCTCCGAGACGGACTCAAGGTTTGCGACAATGGCTGTAAGCGACTGGGAACCCGAAAGTGTGGCTGGGCTTGTCGATACCGCGTAATCACTCCGCTTACCTAAACAGTACAGTGTGCTCCTCGCACAAATTAAATAAAGCAGTAGCATGGCATAAGTACAGGATCGTAAATAAAACCTCAAACTAGTTTGTGGCCCCAAGAAATAAGACAGAATCAAGCTCTGGCTAAGGGGGGCCCATACTCCCCATATGTGGATAGCGCGATAAATCAAGGAACAGGTATCAAGTACTCGGGGTCCTACGGGACACAAGTGGGCGTTCGGAAACCAAATATTATCTATCACCCACCGATGCCTCTGCTTATTTCAATTTTAGTTGTTAAACAGAAATTAAAGTGAACAATAAGTAAAACTATGATCATCTCCAACAGCAACAGGCGGCAATACATCAACAACTGTGGCACTGGACGAAACGCAACAGCACTTGAGCAAGCGACTACGACACGCAAGTCCAACTATCTACCAAACAGCAGGTTTTAGGATGTGTCCAAGGCAATATAGGGCTGCACGGTATATCACAGGTTCGAAACTAAAGCATCGCAACACAGATAGCAATAGATCAACAGGAGGGAATAAAGACTATAAAAGTAAGATAGGTAGAAAGGGGGAGATGCTCGCCTGAAAACATTGTCGAAGGGTTCAACCGAAGATCGGGGCGAAGCTCACATCAACTCAACGGCCTTATCCGCGAAGAAGCAAAACACTAGAAGAAACACCGGATGCAGTATTTAATACAACGGCAGAAGATCGGCATGATGCATGTATGATGCATGGCATGGCAAGGAGGCGATGCAAATAGGTCAGTATTAAGCGGAACCGGGGTCCCGACAATTAATATATGGTTCAAGTTGTTTAGCTACCCCGCAATTTAAATGTTGTTTGAACAAGGCAAAATACATCACTGGTTCGCTACACAAGTTTAATGAGGCCAATATAAGGCTAGATTTGCCCGCATATGGGCCCCATATTTAATTATTAGGTGAATCGGCAAAAGGCCCCCAAACCACAGATATGCATGCGAGTATGACAATTCAATATGCAACAAGTTATATTATGTTATAAAATAGGGGTTCGGGAAGGGGTTCACACATAGAGGGGTTCGACGATCTTGGGGTTCCGGGGTTCGACAGGGTCCGGGGTCCGGTCTCAGGGTTCAGGGTCCGACGGGTTCGACGGATCTGGGGTTCGGGGTTCGGCGGAAGCGTTCTCGGATTCCGGGGTAGGTCTTGTCGCTACCGGGAAGCAGGGCTTGGTTGGCGTCAGGGGCGCAGTGCTCGACGTCCCCGGCTCCGGGAGGAAGATCTTGGTGCGTCGGATTCGGTTCTCTAATCCATGTAGTAGACCTGTTCAGTTCCATGTTGACGACCTTGGAATTCGGGGCTTCGTTTCCGTGAGGCGACCTTGGCGCTCCGCGGTCTTCGGTCACGGGTTCTCCGGGCTCCCATGTAGGAGATCTTGTCGACGCGTCGAAGAACTCGGGTTCGGGTGTCGATGGACTACTTAATGTTCCCCCTTAGACGATCTTCGGTTTCCGTGATGGAGTTCTTGTAGCACCGGAAATCCTCGGGGTCGATCATCGGAACCGGCGACGGGCTTCGCGGCACTTGTTATAGGGTCTGCCTTGTCTCTCCAGGTACGGGGTCTCGGGTCGAAGAGCTTGGCGCGCCCGGGTTCGGTCTTGGGTTTTCCCAAGGCGACGAGCTTGTCGGACATTGGAGCCGATGGGCCAATCTTGAGTGCTAGAATGTTTCACACAAAACAGCTTGGCCCGTTGAGCAACATTCTCGGCAACGACAGCACGAACAGGGGTCGACCTTGGGGAAAACGGGGAGGCGAGCTCGGCCATGGCTCCGCGGGGCGCACGAGCACGCAGGGAGGGCGTCGATGGAGTCGGGCACGGCGGCTCGCCGGGGACGCTCTGGCAGCAGGGGCGGCCCGAGGAGGACGCGGCGAGGGGGAAGGCAGAACGGCGGCAGAGGACGCTGGGGAGGGGAGGCGCGGAGGCGCGGGCGCCGGGGAAGGCCGGGTCCGGCCCTGGCGGCGGCGGGGGCGGGGCCGGTGAGGCGGTGGTCGCAGGGCCGGCGAGGAAGAGCGTCTGCGCGGAGGGGGCCGAGGCCAGGTCGAGGCGGCGGAAGCGGTCGGGGCGGACGGTCGGCGACGCTCGCGGGGAGGGGTGGAGCCGAGGGAGGCGGTCGGCGACGCTCGCGGGGCCGCTCCGGCGCGTGGCGAACGCGAGCAGAGGGGCGGGCGGCGCCGGCAGGCTCAGGCGGGGGAGGCGGGACTCGCGGAGGTTGGCGAGGCGAGCTCGAGCTCGACGGCGACGGGGGCCCGCGTGGGGGAGTCCGGCGACGCGGCGCGGGCGGGACGGCCGCGGAAACTGCGAAGACGGGGCGGCGGCGGGAGTTTGCGGCGGCGGCGCGCTGGGTGGTGACGCGGGCCGAGAGTTGCGGGGGCGGTTCCGAGGTTGCAGAGAGGGCGAGGGGGGCGGCGGCCAGGGGCGGGGAGAGGGTGAGGCGGGGCGCAGAGGGTGGGGGTGGCCGGCAGGAGGAAGGGAAGGAGATGGAGGAGCTGTGCGGGGAGCGGCGCGTGCCGGGGAGCTCGACGGCCGGAGGGGAGGGCGGACGGAGGTCGGGGACGCGGGGAGAGAGGAGGAGTAAGAAGGAGCAGGCGGGGGTAGGTGGGGAGCGGGCAGGGTCTGACGGGTGGGACCCGTGGGGCCAGAGAGGTGACTAAGTGGGTGTGGGGCTGGTGGCGTGGGGAGCGTGCGTGTGTTGTGTGCGTCGTGTGTGTGTGCTGGGGCTGGGTGTGGCGTGTGTGTGAGAGGAGAGAGAGAGGGGGGCTTGGGTGATGTGGCAAGGTTTGATTGGGGGGGGGAAGAGAGGGTAGCTGAGGTGGCGCAAGGGGAGTGGCCAGGGTGATGTGGATGGGGTGTATGGGTAGGTAGCTGGGTAGCTATAGGATTTAGGTAGGGCTGGCAGGGTGGACCGATTGTTGTATACGGGGGTGGTCGTTCGGGTCGGGTTGGCCCGTTCGACTGCCCCTACTAAAATAAATATAAATTTTATTATTTATAAATGGGACTTTTGCAAACCGATGCTAGACAAATAAATAATCCGGACAAGCCCGGGTTTTGGGGTTTTGAATAAAGACGGGGCGTTTAATATAGAAAACAAAATTAGGGTTTTTAGCAAAAATGGTTTCAAACAAATAGATGCATGCTGATGTTATGCTGATGCACCGAGACAAGACATGCGATTATGATGATGCGATGCACAAAATCAACGCGATTTTCTAGTAGTGGTTTTGCGGGATGCCACAATTCGACACCACTAACAATGGATCTCGCCCTCGAGATCCGCCTCATGGTACCGGAAGGGAGGTCGGCGATCTGATCCTTCGCGCTTCGTGTAGATCCTCGCGACACCACTAACAAGAGGTCGTTGTCCATGATCGTCGAGAGAACACTCCGGAAACAAAAGGTCGAAGGTATAGGTATCAAAAGATAAGGCCACCTCTAACTTCCATGGACGGAGTAAAACTGCTGGATCCACTGATTCGATGTACGAGAGCGAATGATAAGAGTAGTCGGATGGTGATCAGTCCATCGCGCACCCAAACCATTACTCCGCACACGAATAGGCGGATTATGCAACCAACTCTCGGAATCAGACTGAAGATCTCGACAAGCGAGGCTCGGAACAAAGGAGTGATGCAGACTCTGCATCGGATCCGGCGTAGAGGATGTCGTCGCATCGGAAAACACCGGAAGGCACAACAAGGAACAAAGGATGGTAACACCGTAGACGGATTCATCAGGCAGCTTGAACACCGGATGGTAGAACACCGTTAACAGAGGAGGAACGAAACCCTGAAGGTACGACGAAAAACCAACCACGAGAATTCCTGGACTCGAAGAAAGAGAAGAGAGCGGATTCAAAACGCGTAGAGATAAGAGGAGAATAGCAGAGGGGTAAGAAGTAAAATCAGACCTAACCAGAACTATCCAACTGATTTTGCAACATAGTTTTGACACTCTATTTCGGCCGTTAGCTAGGTTATCCTACAGGCTGGACTTGTGGGGTATCGCAACTGCTGAGCTCTGATACCACTCTGTAACACCCTCAGAATCGGACCTATGCAAGTTTGAGCAAAATTCGCCAAACCCGCATAGAAACGATTCAAAGGTGCCCACCAGGCACTTCCGTGCGGGTGGAAATCGAAGTAATAACATTACACAACAGTCCTCGATGTGACCCACAGAACAGATATATATAACAGCGACTCAAAGAACCAAGAATACAGATACAAAATACAAGGATCCAAATCACCTTGAAAATGACAGAGCGTCCGACTACGGACAAGATGCAAATGGGGCTAAGAGCCCTGAAGAATAACCAATGGCGTCCATAACCCTGCCCAGGCCAAGCCGGAAGGGTAACCCTGCTAACGACGTCGATCTCAAAACCTGCTTAAACAAAAGGGGTGCCGACAAAGGGCAAAGGAAAAAGAAGGAGCGTCAGTACTGAGGCCAGTACACGGCGAGGCTAGAATTCGGCGGTCCTCGCCTACAAAGGTATGATGGACTGAGCGGCAGCGGCAGCATACACTAAACAACCTATAGAGACTCGATACGACTGGCGGTTATCAGAGAGGGGTGAGTATGACCTATCCGGATCCAACCTGAAGCTAACACCAATCAAACCCATCCTGGTGTTTCCCCCTCGAGACCAAACGAGGAAGTCAACCGAGGAACTCACACAGTTGGCAGTTTTATTTATTCAGTTGTCGTTGCAGCAATTACTAGTCAGGTATAGATAATTGTCCTGATAAAAGAAGCAGTGGGCCCTTTTAGTTATTCATTCCGTGGTAGTTGCAGCAATTACTAATCAGGTACAGGTAGCATGATATAATCCCAAAACCCAGCAGTTGTTGGTACTTTTATTCAGCCATTTCGTTGTAGTTGCAATACTTACTAGTCAGGTACAATGGTCGCAAGCGACACTCCAAACAAGCAATTGTGGGCAGTATTAATTAGCCATTCCATTATAGTGAAGCTGATTACTAGTCATTATAAGTCAAATTTATAGCAATAAACTTTAGTTATGCTTGTCTATGGTCGAGATACTGTGCTCCAAGTCGTCCATAACCGCGGACACGGCTTTCAGAAAGTTTTAACCCGGCCGGGGTGCACAAATAGCAACACACACACGATCAACCTCGGAAAAACCAAATCAAAACCCAACGAGGTCTTCACGACAGAGCAATCACAAGATTCAGAAATATTTCAGGGGGGCACCCCATTGAGTAGAACCGCAACGAAGTAAGCAAGCTCCGAGACGGACTCAAGGTTTGCGACAATGGCTGTAAGCGACTGGGAACCCGAAAGTGTGGCTGGGCTTGTCGATACCGCGTAATCACTCCGCTTACCTAAACAGTACAGTGTGCTCCTCGCACAAATTAAATAAAGCAGTAGCATGGCATAAGTACAGGATCGTAAATAAAACCTCAAACTAGTTTGTGGCCCCAAGAAATAAGACGGAATCAAGCTTTGGCTAAGGGGGGCCCATACTCCCCATATGTGGATAGCGCGATAAATCAAGGAACAGGTATCAAGTACTCGGGGTCCTACGGGACACAAGTGGGCGTTCGGAAACCAAATATTATCTATCACCCACCGATGCCTCTGCTTATTTCAATTTTAGTTGTTAAACAGAAATTAAAGTGAACAATAAGTAAAACTATGATCATCTCCAACAGCAACAGGCGGCAATACATCAACAACTATGGCACTGGACGAAACGCAACAGCACTTGAGCAAGCGACTACGACACGCAAGTCCAACTATCTACCAAACAGCAGGTTTTAGGATGTGTCAAGGCAATATAGGGCTGCATGGTATATCACAGGTTCGAAACTAAAGCATCGCAACACATATAGCAATAGATCAACAGGAGGGAATAAAGACTATAAAAGTAAGATAGGTAGAAAGGGGGAGATGCTCGCCTGAAAACATTGTCGAAGGGTTCAACCGAAGATCGGGGCGAAGCTCACATCAACTCAACGGCCTTATCCGCGAAGAAGCAAAACACTAGAAGAAACACCGGATGTAGTATTTAATACAACGGCAGAAGATCGGCATGATGCATGTATGATGCATGGCATGGCAAGGAGGCGATGCAAATAGGTCAGTATTAAGCGGAACCGGGGTCCCGACAATTAATATATGGTTCAAGTTGTTTAGCTACCCCGCAATTTAAATGTTGTTTGAACAAGGCAAAATACATCACTGGTTCGCTACACAAGTTTAATGAGGCCAATATAAGGCTAGATTTGCCCGCATATGGGCCCCATATTTAATTATTAGGTGAATCGGCAAAAGGCCCCCAAACCACAGATATGCATGCGAGTATGACAATTCAATATGCAACAAGTTATATTATGTTATAAAATAGGGGTTCGGGAAGGGGTTCACACATAGAGGGGTTCGACGATCTTGGGGTTCCGGGGTTCGACAGGGTCCGGGGTCCGGTCTCAGGGTTCAGGGTCCGACGGGTTCGACGGATCTGGGGTTCGGGGTTCGGCGGAAGCGTTCTCGGATTCCGGGGTAGGTCTTGTCGCTACCGGGAAGCAGGGCTTGGTTGGCGTCAGGGGCGCAGTGCTCGACGTCCCCGGCTCCGGGAGGAAGATCTTGGTGCGTCGGATTCGGTTCTCTAATCCATGTAGTAGACCTGTTCAGTTCCATGTTGACGACCTTGGAATTCGGGGCTTCGTTTCCGTGAGGCGACCTTGGCGCTCCGCGGTCTTCGGTCACGGGTTCTCCGGGCTCCCATGTAGGAGATCTTGTCGACGCGTCGAAGAACTCGGGTTCGGGTGTCGATGGACTACTTAATGTTCCCCCTTAGACGATCTTCGGTTTCCGTGATGGAGTTCTTGTAGCACCGGAAATCCTCGGGGTCGATCATCGGAACCGGCGACGGGCTTCGCGGCACTTGTTATAGGGTCTGCCTTGTCTCTCCAGGTACGGGGTCTCGGGTCGAAGAGCTTGGCGCGCCCGGGTTCGGTCTTGGGTTTTCCCAAGGCGACGAGCTTGTCGGACATTGGAGCCGATGGGCCAATCTTGAGTGCTAGAATGTTTCACACAAAACAGCTTGGCCCGTTGAGCAACATTCTCGGCAACGACAGCACGAACAGGGGTCGACCTTGGGGAAAACGGGGAGGCGAGCTCGGCCATGGCTCCGCTGGGCGCACGAGCACGCAGGGAGGGCGTCGATGGAGTCGGGCACGGCGGCTCGCCGGGGACGCTCTGGCAGCAGGGGCGGCCCGAGGAGGACGCGGCGAGGGGAAGGCAGAACGGCGGCAGAGGACGCTGGGGAGGGGAGGCGCGGAGGCGCGGGCGCCGGGGAAGGCCGGGTCCGGCCCTGGCGGCGGCGGGGGCGGGGCCGGTGAGGCGGTGGTCGCAGGGCCGGCGAGGAAGAGCGTCTGCGCGGAGGGGGCCGAGGCCAGGTCGAGGCGGCGGAAGCGGTCGGGGCGGACGGTCGGCGACGCTCGCGGGGAGGGGTGGAGCCGAGGGAGGCGGTCGGCGACGCTCGCGGGGCCGCTCCGGCGCGTGGCGAACGCGAGCAGAGGGACGGGCGGCGCCGGCAGGCTCAGGCGGGGGAGGCGGGACTCGCGGAGGTTGGCGGGGCGAGCTCGAGCTCGACGGCGACGGGGGCCCGCGTGGGGGAGTCCGGCGACGCGGCGCGGGCGGGACGGCCGCGGAAACTGCGAAGACGGGGCGGCGGCGGGAGCTTGCGGCGGCGGCGCGCTGGGTGGTGACGCGGGCCGAGGGTTGCGGGGGCGGTTCCGAGGTTGCAGAGAGGGCGAGGGGGCCGGCGGCCAGGGGCGGGGAGAGGGTGAGGCGGGGCGCAGAGGGTGGGGGTAGCCGGCAGGAGGAAGGGAAGGAGATGGAGGAGCTGTGCGGGGAGCGGCGCGTGCCGGGGAGCTCGACGGCTGGAGGGGAGGGCGGACGGAGGTCGGGGACACGGGGAGAGAGGAGGAGGAAGAAGGAGCAGGAGGGGGTAGGTGGGGAGCGGGCAGGGTCTGACGGGTGGGACCCGTGGGGCCAGGGAGGTGACTAAGTGGGTGTGGGGCTGGTGGCGTGGGGAGCGTGCGTGTGTTGTGTGCGTCGTGTGTGTGTGCTGGGGCTGGGTGTGGCGTGTGTGTGAGAGGAGAGAGAGAGGGGGGCTTGGGTGATGTGGCAAGGTTTGATTGGGGGGGGGGAAGAGAGGGTAGCTGAGGTGGCGCAAGGGGAGTGGCCAGGGTCATGTGGATGGGGTGTATGGGTAGGTAGCTGGGTAGCTATAGGATTTAGGTAGGGCTGGCAGGGTGGACCGATTGTTGTATACGGGGGTGGTCGTTCGGGTCGGGTTGGCCCGTTCGACTGCCCCTACTAAAATAAATATAAATTTTATTATTTATAAATGGGACTTTTGCAAACCGATGCTAGACAAATAAATAATCCGGACAAGCCCGGGTTTTGGGGTTTTGAATAAAGACGGGGCGTTTAATATAGAAAACAAAATTAGGGTTTTTAGCAAAAATGGTTTCAAACAAATAGATGCATGCTGATGTTATGCTGATGCACCGAGACAAGACATGCGATTATGATGATGCGATGCACAAAATCAACGCGATTTTCTAGTAGTGGTTTTGCGGGATGCCACAGACATCAAACACCACACCGTAACTGGGTGGCTATAAAGGTGGCATTGAGTGTTCGGAAAGTATTGGTTGAGACACATGGATCGAGAGTGGGATTTGTCCATCCATATGACGGATAGATATACTCTGGGCCCTCTCGGTGGAATGTCATCCAATTAGCTTGCAAGCATGTGACTGGCTCACAAGGGATCACATATCACGGGAACGAGAAAAGAGTACTTATCAGTAACGAGGTTGAACTAGGTATGCAGAGATACCGACGATCATAACCTCGGATAAGTAAACTATCGTGAGACAAAGGGAAATTGGTATCGTATGTAAGTGGTTCATTCGATCGCAAAGTAATCGTAGAAATATGTGGGAGCCATATGAATTTCCAGATTCCTCTATTGGTTATTGTTCAGAGAAGTGTCTCGATCATGTCCGCATAATTCACGAACCGTAGGGAGACACACTTAAGGATTCGACGTTGTTTGAGTAGTTATGGTAGTATGAGAAAGAGACCGAATGTTGTTCGGAGTCTCGGATGGGATCCGGGATATCACGAGGAGATCCGGAATAGTCCGGAGAATAAGATTCATATAAGGAAAGTCCCGTTTCGGAGTTGGGGAATGATTCCGGTGTTTTCATCGGGAATGTTCTAGAAGGTTCCGGAATGTCCGGCACTCCGGAGGGGAAGGGGTACATGAATGTGTCATTACATATTGGAATGATTGCATCATGTACTAAGTGTTCTCGCTGTTCCAAATAAAGGATTAAATTGAATCCCAAACTGAAAAAGTCAAACGGCCAGTTTGAAAGTCAAACGGCTAAAACAGGAAAGTGAGGGAAAGAGGAAAGAGGAGGTTGAAACCGACTTGGGGGAGGAGTCCCTCCTCTCCAAGCCGGCGCACCACCCAAGGCCGAGTTGGGGAGGGACTCCCTCCCCTTGGCCGCACCTCCCACCTATAAAAGGAGGGGCAGGGCCCCCTCCTCTAGACACACAAGTTCCTATCCTCTAAATCTAAACCCTAGCCACAGCCTCCGGTTTAGAGCCGTTTTGGTTTAGAGCTTCTAATTGCCCTAGCCTTCGGTTTAGAGCCTTCTAATTGGTGTGTCTAATCCCTAGACCACTAAAGCCTCTCTCATACTCCACCATGCTCGCTCCGGCTTAAGGAGAAGCCCTGCGATATCTCCCCTCTACTTCCGGTACCACGCCGTTGTGCTGCCGGAATCGCGAGGAGAGTGCTACAACCTCCGCTGCCTGCTGGAACAAGGGAGAGGAAGGTCTTCGTCGAGTACCGAACGTGTGACCGACTGCGGGAGCGCTGCCGGAAAGTGGCGCCGGAAGGATCGTCTACGCGATCTTGAGATCGGAAAGAGTACGACTACATCACCCACGAGAATCTGCTCTCGTTAATCGCTTTGGAATCTTCGAGGGTAAGTTATTCCATCGACTCGTTGCTACAATCTAGTAGATAGATCTTGGCTTGTTTGTTTGTATGCGATAGAAAATTTTTGTTTTCCATGCTACGAACCCCTACAGATGGGTCTGTGATACCTGGCTTGTATGACTGGTTTGTAACTCTCTTAAGAGTTTACCTTATTAATGTATGTTGTGTATGTTCTATGATGTTACCGATCATTCCCTGCGCGCTTCAGAATATAGGTTAGGCTTATGTCAGATGAAGATCTAGTATTTGTCTATCCCTGATCCTGGGTCGTGACAGAGTATCAACCCATCTTTCGGTCACCAACCCCGAAAGATCCACCCGTCGAAGCAGCCACAGGACAAGGCATGACCCTCACTTTTACCGCTGAAGAGCTGAATATCCCCCCCCCCCCCCCCCCCCGAGGAACTATAGTAACCAAAGTTGATACCCAACCCAAGGACAACGATAATATGCAAGAACTTAGTTTGCTAGTATGCTAGACTGAGGTTCCCTCGTTCATGTTTTACCCACTACGTTTATCCGCTGACCAAGGACCATGTTCCTAAACCGCCAACCTCCAACGGCATCCTTCGACTTATTGGACCCCTATCTAACCTAGAAATAACTATCAGGAAGCTAGTTAAACACCCTTCCTGCTACGACTACTACCCTAAGAAGTGATATCGATGCCTCTCATGAAGCGATTTATACAAGGCGGCAGAAGATAATCCACCACCGGACAAAAGGTGCAACGCCATTCCCCAACATCCTTCTACGACTCCAATAAATAAAGTATGTGATCCCACCAAGCCCCCTACTTTCGCCCTAAGGGGGAAGGTCTGCGTTTTTCCCGCCCAAAACCCGATAGAACCCTGGAGTCGAACCCTAGTTATCGTTAGGTGATAACCACCCTCTAAATCATAACCCTGGACCCCTCCTGAAGGATAAAAATCACTACTTCTCCAGAATCAGAAGACACTTCGGTGAAGTCCTCCATCACCAAGTCGACCGTCTAGCCGACACCTCGGTGTATCAAGACAAGGAAAACAGAAAAGCTGACTATCGTGGTAAAGGATTGAAGAAGACTCAACTCATAGTCTTGCCTCAAGAAGGAAGGACGTTGTCGACGCTAAACCTACGTAGAATTGTCTTAAGGGGAAAAGACTGTATCTTTTCCATTTTTTTAACCTAAACATCTTGATCTGAAGCCACTCACCTCCGACCCATAGCTGACCATGCCTATTTGTTGTAAATCCTGTTAATATCTAACAATTCCACCACTGAAATTGTTAAGACGATGTTATCACCCAATCATACTCCTACCTAATCTCGGGACGAGATTATTTTTAAGGGGGAAAGGTCTGTAACATCCCAATTTCAGCAACCCTGATCTTTTGTCAAAGGGGCAAAAATCAGGGGGAACAAAACTTTTTATTAATAAGTATTGCAATGTTTACCAACTTGTTTGCTTGTGCTCATTGCAACTGATTGTTTACTAGGGGTTATATTTCTTATCTCAACACTATTTGACAAAAGCTATTTTACAAAACAGATGTCGTGGCTCATCTTTCATATCCTCAAATTTTCTGGCATTTCAAACATGAGCTAAGATGATTTTGCCACAACAACAAAAATTAATAGTTCTATTAACTAAACTATGGAGACCTATATGTAATCTCCATATGTTTTCAAGACAGAACTTCAACTACTCTTACCTCTAGGTTTTTTTCAAAACCTTTCCTAAAACCTTTTCACTCCAATCTTGGTGGAAATGCCAAGACGTACTTATCTGACTTCAAACATTCAACCTCTTAAAAACACCCATGCTTACCTCAAGCTAGGCTTGAGGGTAACCTTAGCAATAGTAGGATAAGTTGATAAGATGAATTGCTTTGATCTGCTATCTGATGAATGGCCTTGATCTACTAATTTCCTTGTTTGCTTAGGAAGTAGCATGAGCCAATCTAGGAGCTCATCGTTAGGGATCAAAACAATAGTATTTAACCAAATCTCAAATCTATCTTGATTCACTCAAGTGATTCACTCAAGTAAATCCCAAACTCAATCTATCTTGATTCACTCAAGTGAATCTCAAATCTGTTTAACCAAATCAATCCTTTGTATTAGCGTCCAATCCATCAAAGACCAAATACCAGCATATATCCCATCTATTCAATCTATACCTCAATGTAAACCACTTTATATCTAGTCAAAATCCTCAAATCTGGCAAATTAGCTATGGAATCTTTAACTAGATCCAATCTTTGGAACTTCCTATAATGCAATATGTGTGCATTTTTGGAAATGTAGTTGAACCATCTTGTAGTAAATCATTAGTAATATCAAATATCACTCTTTACCTTGGATAAACCATTCTGGTTCCCAATCATCCATTATGGTTTTCTAGTCAAGATAATAAGCTTTTCTACAAATCTTATCATCTTGCCTATTTTGGCAAAACCTCACATGTGTATGCCATATCCCCTTGACCGACTATTTGCATGGTTATGGTCTACTAACCATGGTCTATCAGCCCGTACTTCACTTGTTTCCATTGGAACCATGTGCTTCTTAAACCCTCATGGTTTAATAGGCATCATGACATATTTGTTATAGCAGCCTTATTTTCAACAAAGTTTGCCATCACTTGTAGAGCAACTCAAATACAACCAAGCCAAACCCTTTATGTATTGATCATATATATAACTTGTTCTATCCATACATCTATTCCGTGTACCAAGGTGAGCTCTGAGATCCCCAATCCAACCATGTTTAGGTGGCATAAAAATATCAAAACCCTAGATTCCCCAAAAAATCTAGTTTCCTCCAATTTCATCATATTTATTCAAAACTCAAGTTGACAATGATGTATAAATCAAGTTTACATCTTATACCCTGGTTATGATAATCCCCTAAATAATTCCGATAATTATTTGGATCCTCAAACTATTTAAATTCTTTTACTTGCCAAATCCTCAAAACCTTCTCTATAAAGGAAAGTTTGTTTTTCTCCAAATAACTTTGCCAACTCAATACACATTTGAGTACTAAATATCATACCCTATCTTCCAACCTCAAAAATAAATATTTTTGAGATTCTTTATTATTTCTTTTTGCCCTTTTTTCCTAAATGGACGAAACATGAAATAATTGATTAAAAATACTTTTGCTTCCAACTAAATTCCAATAAATTAACCCAATGTGTGTTATGGTATTTAGAACCATTACACATAAAAAACTCATCTTTCCTAATGTAAAAATAGTAAATTAGCTTCTAAAAACTACTTCTGCACTTCTTGAATAAATGATCTTAAGTGGGCCAATAATATTTAGAAAAATCGCAAACAATTAATAGGGGTTATGCATTGACCCTATACACCCACCAGTACCTTTTCCCCATCTTGACAAATACAAATATTCAACTTCCTTCACAAGCCTCTTTTTGATCAATTTGTGAAATCAAATTAAAACATGACCTAAACAAACTCCAAACCCCATCCAATATGGTCCAATACTCCACCACCGCACCCAACACACTCTCTGGTCGCAATGGCACTATAGCACACCCCTCTCTTGCCATTAGTGCTTGGAAGGAGAGAGAGAGGGAATCAAAACATTATTGCCTACCTTGGGAATACAAGTCTAGGATAGTAGCCCCATTGTCCCTCTTACCTAAGCACAACCTCAGAGAACACCTCCACACTCTCTCCATCGCCCCTGAGGCCCAACCCTCAAGCAGCACCGCTCCTCCATGCTCAAAATGGACCTAGTCTATCAAATACCTCCCCTATTGGTTTATAAGGCCAGAGGACTCTCCACCCACCCATGCTCCCTCATTTCTCTCCTTGTCCACTAGGATACCTCCCCCACGAGCTCCCCTCACTCCCTTTGTCCTCCCTCGCCATGAAAGAAGGGAAATCTCTCCTCTCGGCCTTCTTCTAAAGGTCGAGCTTGTCGTCGCGCCAGCCACTCCCTCCTCCCTTTGTAGGATCCTCAATGTAAACCACTTTATAAAGAGGATAAACCCTTGCCACTATCTCAGATGTTTTCCTCTTGCATACTAGTCAAAATCCTCAAATTTGGCAAATTAGCTATGGAATCTTTAACTAGATCCAATCTTTGGAACTTCCTCTAATGCAATATGTGTGCATTTTTGGAAATGTAGTTGAACCATCTTGTATTAAATCATTCGTAATATCAAATACCACTCTTTACCTTGGATAAACCATTCTGGTTCCCAATCATCCATTATGGTTTTGTAGTCAAGATAATAAGCTTTTCTACAAATCTTATCATCTTGCCTATTTTGGCAAAACCTCACATCTGTATGTCATATCCCCTTGACCAACTATTTGCATGGTTATGGTCTACTAACCATGGTCTATCAGCCCCTACTTCACTTGTTTCCATTGGAACCATGTGCTTCTTAAACCCTCATGGTTTAATAGGCATCATGACATATTTGTTATGGCAGCCTTATTTTCAACAAAGTTTGCCATCACTTGTAGAGCACCTCAAATACAACCAAGCCAAACCCTTTATGTATTGATCATATATATAACTTGTTCTATCCATACATCTATTCCGTGTACCAAGGTGAGCTCTGAGATCCCCAATCCAACCATGTTTAGGTGGCATAAAAATATCAAAACCCTAGATTCCCCAAAAAATCTAGTTTCCTCCAATTTCATCATATTTATTCAAAACTCAAGTTGACAATGATGTATAAATCAAGTTTACATCCTATACCCTGGTTATGATAATCCCCCAAATAATTCCGATAATTATTTGGATCCTCAAACTATTTAAATTCCTTTACTTGCCAAATCCTCAAAACCTTATGTATAAAGGAAAGTTTGTTTTTCTCCAAATAACTTTGCCAACTCAATACACATTTGAGTACTAAATATCATACCCTATCTTCCAAACTCAAAAATAAATATTTTTGAGATTCTTTATTATTTCTTTTTGCCCTTTTTCCTAAATGGACGAAACATGAAATAATTGATTAAAAATACTTTTGCTTCCAACTAAATTTCAATAAATTAACCCAATGTGTGTTATGGTATTTAGAACCATTACACATCAAAAACTCACCTTGCCTAATGTAAAAATAGTAAATTAGCTTCTAAAAACTACTTCTGCACTTCTTGAATAAATGATCTTAAGTGGGCCAATAATATTTAGAAAAATCGCGAATAATTAATAGGGGTTATGCATTGACCCTATACACCCACCAGTACCTTTTCCCCATCTTGACAAATACAAATTTTCAACTTCCTTCACAAGCCTCTTTTTGATCAATTTGTGAAATCAAATTAAAACATGACCTAAACAAACTCCAAACCCCATCCAATCTGGTCCAATACTCCACCACCGCACCCAACACACTCTCTGGTCGCAATGGCACTGTAGCACACCCCTCTCTTGCCATTAGTGCTTGGAAGGATAGAGAGAGGGAATCAAAACATTATTGTCTACCTTGGGAATACAAGTCTAGGATAGTAGCCCCATTGTTCCTATTACCTAAGCACGACCTCAGAGAACACCTCCACAATCTCTCCACCGCCCATGAGGCCCAACCCTCAAGCAGCACCGCTCCTCCATGCTCAAAATGGACCTAGTCTATCAAATGCCTCCCCTCTTGGTTTATAAGGCCAGAGGACTCTCCACCCACCCATGCTCCCTCATTTCTCTCCCTGTCCACTAGGATACCTCCCCCACGAGCTCCCCTCACTCCCTTTGTCCTCCCTCGCCGCCACCGATGAAAAACTGAGGTGGAGATCCACCCACGAGCATGCCTTCCCCAAGCTTATTCCTCCGCGCCTAGCTTCTCGGCATGCCCCAAGAGCTCCTCCTGGACGTCCATGTATCCTCCTCGATGGCATGTAGATGCCCCGGTGACGCCATTGAGCTTCGAGTCAACCCCTACGGTCTTCAACACGCGAGACACTGTCCCTCGTAGAACCGGGTACTGCTGCCCATCCCCGGACTAATCGTCATGCGCTGTGTCGACCTACCTCCTCCCTGTCACCTTCCCGCCCACAGGTGAGCCTCCCTATCACCGCTTGCTTCGTCTAGGGTTCCCTCACCGGCGACCCTGTCGCGAGGTCGATGACGCGCGTGAGCCGTCCATCTGTACTTGATACAACGGTTGCTAAACCCCCATACCTCTTCACCCCGCCAGGGCCAATTGAATCGTGTCCCCTGCGAGCATGCCTCGCTACCTGGGTCGGAACTGCCTCTGCGCGACCCAACACCATCCAGAATGAGCCTAGTGGCCCTCCCAGTCCCTTTTTCTTTTTATTAGAAATTAGATCTATTCTGCCTGTTCAGTTTTATTCTAAACAAAAATATAAATGTCCTCCAAATATTTAGATAACATTTTTCACAGGTACCTAAGTCTCTACTCTAACATGCAGACTTGGAACTAGAACGAAATACATTTCATATATTTTAAAGAAATTAAAATACCCACATGTATCCTTATTAGTATATAAATCCTCTAGGGAGTTTGGTAAATCCAAATGGAATAAATCCACTTTGTGCTGTTAGGTATCTGTGATAGCTTGCTTGAAACCTTGACCCCCTGCCCATTTTCTTCCTGGGTTTCCCCTAATAAAAATAACAAAACAGAGTTTTTTCGTTTATAAAATTCCCTAGCTAAAACCAAAAAAGGTTTTGAACTAATTCCAACTCCTTGCACACATAAATATCAACACATTTCAAACCCAGTAGTTCATAATTTTATAAGCCCCTGTTGAATTATGGTGAATTAAACTGTTCTATGCATGGTTTGTTCACTAATAAATCACCAAGATATTTCTGTGTACCCGAAAGGAGTGATTCCAATTTCTATAGAAAGGTACTTCAAATACCTAACATGTGTCATTGGAATTGTCTCAAAAACTTCTACAGTTTAAACCTGGTGAAAAAGACAAATATCACCTAGAACTGACTTTGGGATTTTCCTAAGGGCATTCTGTTAATTATTTTAAGTTGATTCGAACTCCTCTTGAATCGGTCTATAAAATTCTACCAAATCATCAAAGGAAATAATTGTTGGAGCTCCAGAAGTTTTTTGACGAATTATCTCCTAAAACTAGAGGTTTATTCTCTAGAAAAGTCATTATAAATCACTGGAAATTGATAAAATAGTGAAACCACTTTTGTTGGTTTCATTTTATCAATACCTATATGATGGCATCATTTTTACACAATGTTATCATACATAACTTGGCCTTGTTCCAAAACCCCTTGTCTAGGTAGTTTTGGACTTTAAACCCTAATAGAAAATCCACCAATGCAATGAAAGCACTTGCTTTGTATCCAAAACAAAAACCTCAACCTTTACTGATCTATAAAATTGTTTTGTCCATTGCTCGATGCATGTATCTATGCTTATATGCCTTGTATTGATTGGTGTATTGTTTGATTGCATGCATGCTCAATAACGGCGATAGTGGTGAATTATGTGATGCCGACAAGAAGGAAGCATTGGATTTATTTCTATTATCTTGTTATCGGTATTCTGGTATTCTAAAGAAGTCTAGGGAGACTATTTCCACAATTTACTTGAAGTTCAAAATTTTCACCTAATCTCGGTAAATAGACATAAATTCATCAAGTGGACAGAGTTAGCTAGGCCGAAGGTTGAAAACTCCTAAAACATGGGAATTAATCATAAGTACAAACATGTTGGTCCACTATATATGTCAAAATCTTGGCTTGTGGCATCCAGATCCATATTCTTCAGACTTTCTTTTCGGAAATTAACAATCTCGATCATCATCACTTAGAAAAATTATAATGTTATTTCTTGATAGTTGGAAACTCACACCGACAGTATTGTTTACTATAAGAAGATGTACCCATCTACCCCTGAGAAATTACATTTAGTTCGTGAGCAATCTATCGTGCCTACTTATAGCTCAAGTTTAAGACCTAATTTCATTAAGTTGTCAAGATGAATAATATTAGCAAGTTGAACCTGTTGTCAAAACTCTCGGTGGTTTCAGAAATATTAATTGACCCTTGATGGGTACCTCGAAAATCTTTTTGGTAAAACTATCAAAGCAGCCTAGAATTTACTCGTTGTTCAAATTTGACCTAATTTTGATAAATCGGCATAAAGTCACTCATGTGGGAAGAGTTAGCTATGGAGTTTGAAAACTCATAAAACATGGAAATCTCAATTACCGACAACATGTTGGTCCACTTAATATGTCTAGAAGATTGCTGGATTGTGGCATTTAGATCCATATTCTTCGGAATTTATTTATTTATGTAAAAGAACAATCTCGTCATCACTCGAGAAATTGAGAATGTTCTTTCTAGATAATTCGAAACTCACACCAACAATATTGTTAGCTACAACAAGATGCACCCATCTACCTCTGAAATTACATTTAATTCAAGAGCAATTAATCTACCGCGCTAACTTGTAGCTCAAGTTTGACCTAATTACGTTGAATCGACGAAGAAGTAAGTGAAGTGTGCGAAGTTAGCAAGGAAGCTTGAAAAATGGAATTATATAAGAAACCGTGGTCCACTTCGTGTGATAATTGGGAAGGTTGCAGTTTCTTCTAACTCTGGTAGGTCCCCCCGGAGCGAGGTGCTTCAGTTAACATGGTCGGTGGAAGTACAACTTACATCATGGACCTCGTAAAAAATAAAAATCACATCCAAGTCCATGCATTTAGCACAAGGTCCCTGAAACTAAGCAATGAAGTGTGTTTTGAGGTTTGCGCACAAAAGCGGCCATTGTGCTAAAGACTATCAATAGAATCTTCTGGATGCAAATAATGGAAAAGGATATCCAATGATTAGCAATGTTTGGATTTGCCAGTCTTGATCCAACGGTCCATGTTCAAAGTTATCTGTACAATATATAGTTTTTTTGGACGAAACAGATAAGATAATACGTACTACTGTGAATGGCCGGTCTTTTGAATAACCTTTCCCTCCCGATGTTTGGGAAGCAAGTGGAAATTTCATAACCGGAAAAGTTTCAATCTTTTTGCCGCCAAGGACCAAAGTTGTTTCCTTCCTATGTACAGTACTAGTACTACTCCACACCAACACGGCTTCCGAACACGCCAGAGAAACAGAGCCGCCCTCTCTCTCAAAAAATAAAAAAACAGAGCCACCATACCAAGGCGCACGTGTGCAGCGACACGCTGTGGACGAGGGAGAGATCAGCCGGGCCAGTATGCGAGGGGAGAGGGGGTGAGAGATGAGAGGCAGCGAAGGAGAGAGAAAACACACATCCAATTTTTTTTGCGTGCATAGGTCCTGACATTTACTACTACTAGTAGAGTCTGGAGTACCTCGTGTCAGGAACCCATCATAAACTTTGCTCTGACATGGAACCGCCTTCAACTCTTCTTCTCTATTCTCCGCTGCCCTCTTCCCCTGCCTACGTCTTATTCTCTCTACAGGTATAGTGCATGGACAGAGGTTAGCATATACTCCAGTACTTATGTCTAAGCAACAAAAATACTACTACTGTACTTACAAGTAATAAGCTCCACCAGTGTCTAAACGAGATGATTCGTGGGACCCACTAAACTAAAGAACTTTTACATGGGAGTTTTATAGCTTGGTCATACACTACCAAGTGGGCCCATTATTTGATTTTTCCCTTAGGGCGTCCGCAATGTGTAAAAAAACACACCTTAAGGAATATAGTACTATATTATGGAGAAAATAAAGTTACCTCAAGCTTCTGAGTTGCCCATAGAGAATAGAAAAATAATTTCCCCTCCCTCGTCTCTCTTGCATGGAGGAATATGACCAAGCTATGTGGGTCCTACCTTGTGGAAAATGTTAACCTATACATTGTGGCAATTCTCATAAGCCGGGTGGGTCCTACATTACTGATGCCCTTAGACTGTGCTTTGTACTCCCACCTCCTCCGCGCTAGACTTGATTGTTTTTGCGAAATTCATTTAACCGATGTAGTTAGATCAAGGTTTTGGATTTCTGTTTTGGTCTTTTACCGGGTACGAGCAAAATGGCCAAAATTTGGCTATTTCGTTGAATTTTGGTCAAATATCAGATGAAATGCAAGAATTAAAATTTAAACTTTAAAACGTAATTTGGCTGAAATTAGACCAAAATTTAGAGTTTCAGATGAAATTCTACCAAATATAAAATATTTTAGATAATTCAATAAAAAATCCCCAAATTTAGAAAGTGTTCGTTAGGTAAATTCTCTTACTGGTCCTGGCTGAAATGGCTGAATTTTGGTGAAATTTTGGTAATCTCGGCCGAAATTCGAAACCTTGAGTTAGATAGGAAGCATAATCCACTATATGTCTGAAAACTTCCACGGTGAACATTGCTTACTACCCCAAGATGCACCCATCTACTATGGGAACTCCATCGGGTCGTGAACTACGATGTTGATCGGTATGTCCTTGACAACCTTGGTCGTTCCGTTTGAAATCCAATAGTGTCTATACATGGCAGAACAATACTGCGAAGCTGTTTTTCCAAAACTCGTCAAATCCCATGGTTAACGTTTTCATGGCATGTAGCACACACAACATGCATGATAGGGCGTGTAATGTGTAAATCTTTTACTTTATTTTTTCTTTATTTCATGTGGTCATTTTCAAGAGGGGTTCAAAATTGCCAAGATGTAAAACCTTAGCAAGAAGTCAAACTAGTCGTCAAAACTCCCGGTGGTTTCAGATATATTAATTGACTGCCTGATGTGGGTACCTCCAAACGCCATTTCATAAAACTCACTGATGTGGGTACCTCCAAACGCCATTTCATAAAACTCACGGAGCATCCTATGATTTACTAGAAGTAGTCAAATTTGACTTAATTTTGAGAAGTCGGCATAAAGTCATTCAAGTGGGCGGAGTTAGCTAGTAAGTTTGATAACTCATAAAACATGGGGAATCATAAGTACAACATGTTGGTCCACTGTGTATGTCTGATGGCACCGGCCCCGGTTGAAACCAAGTTTACAGCATTCTAGTCCACCAGGAAAATGTCAGGATCGACGCCCCGGTACACAAAACCTCAGCATAGTTTCATTTATTTCTTGTGTTTAATCTTGTCTAGATACAAGTACTAGGATTAATTTAGAAAAACACAGGTCCGGATTTTGGAAACTCCACGGAGTAGTAACCGAAGAACAGCAGCAGCAGTATTTGTACAGTTGTACTTATACTCCGGTAATACATGTTTTTTATACTCCAGTAGTACATCGCTTTTTACATTACTCCGGTAGGTATAGGCATTTGCGGTGGGCGGGAGGCGGGCGGCGGTAGCTATTTACGGCTTTTTACTAGGTATTACTCGAGTGCTCTCGTGACTTCATGAAGTGAGACTACAAAACAGTATTGTACTACTCAGATGCAGCTGTTATCATACGGTTCCTAGGGGCACGCCAGAGACACGGGTGTTGAGATGCACGTCCTTGCTGCCAAGGCAATTCATTTCGCTCCAATCTATTTCTCATGTATAAATGGTTGCATGCTTGCTTGATTTTGTAGCCGACGCAGCCTTTTTTGACATGCCACGGTGCCGGCCAAGGATAGCACGTTGGGCGCAGTCAAGTATTCATATCAATGTGATATAAAATAATTTAATTCAATGCCGAGCAAGGAGATGATTTACGTGTAAGTACGCCGTACATAGGTTATTTTTTATCTAGGGACTTTAATAGTAGTACTCTGTATTTCACTTAATCACTACGAATACATGCGTTTTTCTAGGTTTCTTCCTTTTAGTAGGAGTATTAATTACCTGAAACCACGTGAGTACTAATTGACGTCTCTTTCTCTATATTGGCACCCCTCTTTCCTCGAACACATGCAGAAATTAAGGGGAGGAAGTAATATGGAGTACAAGAGGTTTTATTGCGTCGCAGTGGGGGAGATGAATTGACAAACGTAGTACTTTTGCTAGATCCCAACACCGTTCCAACTTGCACTTGATGATCTTCAATCTCCAAACCTTATTCTAGATAGGTAGTACTAGAGGTTAAATTAATCATAAGGCTTCTTCTTCTTGGACCCGGATCCTTCCGCTAACCCTGCAGGGTTTTCATCTTTTCTAAAAGCCATGTCCATGGTTATGGACAACTTGGGAACAGACGCGATGATCATAGATAACTATAACCGAATGATAAAACTTGGCCAACTAATGAGTGGTCTGGAATACTTTCTCGGGGTTGTTTGAGGGGGTAGTCCGAGAAGAGAGGTTCAGTTGATGTTGGTACTTGGTGGACATCGAAGATGATTCTAAGTGCTAGATTTGTAGTCCTCTTATCCCCTTTGAAAATGATCTGACTATACGAGCTTCTACTCCTACTTGTTTTGAAAACAAAAGATGGCTTGATGCAAAATAACTCCACTAGCCATAAGTCTTGTGGAGTACACCCTCTACTTAGCCTTGCTACGTTGATGGTTTTCTACAGATGAAGCTATGCCAATTGAAGGTGGTTTCTACATCGATGTTGACTAGTAGTTGGGGTTTCCGGGCAACAACCTAGGATCCATGGAAGGGTCACTACTTCTGTTTAATACCCCTTAGGCCCTTTGCTAAGTTTGTTGTTTATAACAACTTGTTTTCTTCCGTTGTTTTTTGTAATGATGGGTCTGTGATACCTGGCTTGTATGACTGGTTTGTAACTCTCTTAAGAGTTTACCTTATTAATGTATGTTGTGTATGCTCGATGATGTTACCGATCATTCCCTGCGCGCTTCAGAATATAGGTTAGGCTTATGTCAGATGAAGATCTAATATTTGTCTATCCCTGATCCTGGGTCGTGACAGAGTATCAACCCATCTTTCGGTCACCAACCCCGAAAGATCCACCCGTCGAAGCAGCCACCGGACAAGGCATGACCCTCACTTTTACCGCTGAAGAGCTGAATATCCCCCCCCCCCCCCCCCCCGAGGAACTATAGTAACCAAAGTTGATACCCAACCCAAGGACAACGATAATATGCAAGAACTTAGTTTGCTAGTATGCTAGACTGAGGTTCCCTCGTTCATGTTTTACCCACTACGTTTATCCGCTGACCAAGGACCATGTTCCTAAACCGCCAACCTCCAACGGCATACTTCGACTTATTGGACCCCTATCTAACCTAGAAATAACTATCAGGAAGCTAGTTAAACACCCTTCCTGCTACGACTACTACCCTAAGAAGTGATATCGATGCCTCTCATGAAGCGATTTATACAAGGAGGCAGAAGATAATCCACCACCGGACAAAAGGTGCAACGCCATTCCCCAACATCATTCTATGACTCCAATAAATAAAGTATGTGATCCCACCAAGCCCCCTACTTTCGCCCTAAGGGGGAAGGACTGCGTTTTTCCCGCCCAAAACCCGATAGAACCCTGGAGTCGAACCCTAGTTATCGTTAGGTGATAACCACCCTCTAAATCATAACCCTGGACCCCGCCTGAAGGATAACAATCACTACTTCTCCAGAATCAGAAGACACTTTGGTGAAGTCCTCCATCACCAAGTCGACCGTCTAGCCGACACCTCGGTGTATCAAGACAAGGAAAACAGAAAATCTGACTATCGTGGTAAAGGATTGAAGAAGACTCAACTCGTAGTCTTGCCTCAAGAAGGAAGGACGTTGTCGACGCTAAACCTACGTAGAATCGTCTTAAGGGGAAAAGACTGTATCTTTTCCATTTGTTTAATCTAAACATCTTGATCTGAAGCCACTCACCTCCGACCCATAGCTGACCATGCCTATTTGTTGTAAATCCTGTTAATATCTAATAATTCCACCACTGAAATTGTTAAGACGATGTTATCACCCAATCATACTCCTACCTAATCTCGGGACGAGATTATTTTTAAGGGGGAAAGGTCTGTAACATCCCAAGTTCAGCAACCCTGATCTTTCGTCAAAGGGGCAAAAATCAAGGGGAACAAAAAAAATTTATTAATAAGTATTGCAATGTTTACCAACTTGTTTGCTTGTGCTCATTGCAACTGATTGTTTACTAGGGATTATATTTCTTATCTCAACACTATTTGACAAAATCTATTTTACAAAACAGATGTCGTGGCTCATCTTTCATATCCTCAAATTTTCTGGCATTTCAAACATGAGCTAAGATGATTTTGCCACAACAAAAAAAATAATAGTTCTATTAACTAAACTATGGAGACCTATATGTAATCTCCATATGTTTTCAAGACAGAACTTCAACTACTCTTACCTCTAGGTTTTTTTCAAAACCTTTCCTAAAACCTTTTCACTACAATCTTGGTGGAAATGCCAAGAGGTACTTATCTGACTTCAAACATTCAACCTCTTCAAAACACCCATGCTTACCTCAAGCTAGGATTGAGGGTAACCTTAGCAATAGTAGGATAAGTTGATAAGATGAATTGCTTTGATCTGCTATCTGATGAATGGCCTTGATCTACTAATTTCCTTGTTTGCTTAGGAAGTAGCATGAGCCAATCTAGGAGCTCATCATTAGGGATCAAACCAATAGTTGAGATCTATTTAACCAAATATCAAATCTATCTTGATTCACTCAAGTGATTCACTCAAGTAAATCCCAAACTCAATCTATCTTGATTCATCAATTGAATCTCAAATCTGTTTAACCAAATCAATCATTTGTATTAGCGTCCAACCCATCAAAGACCAAATACCAGCATATATCCCATCTATTCAATCTATACCTCAATGTAAACCACTTTATAAAGAGGATATACCCTTGCCACTATCTCTGATGTTTTCCTCTTGCATACTAGTCAAAATCCTCAAATCTGGCAATTTAGCTATGGAATCTTTAACTAGATCCAATCTTTGGAGCTTCCTCTAATGCAATATGTGTGCATTTTTGGAAATGTAGTTGAACCATATTGTAGTAAATCATTAGTAATATCAAATACCACTCTTTACCTTGGATAAACCATTCTGGTTCCCAATCATCCATTATGGTTTTGTAGTCAAGATAATAAGCTTTTCTACAAATCTTATCATCTTGCCTATTTTGGCAAAACCTCACATGTGTATGCCATATCCCCTTGACCGACTATTTGCATGGTTATGGTCTACTAACCATGGTCTATCAGCCCCTACTTCACGTGTTTCCATTGGAACCATGTGCTTCTTAAACCCTCATGGTTTAATAGGCATCATGACATATTTGTTATGGCAGCCTTATTTTCAACAAAGTTTGCCATCACTTGTAGAGCAACTCAAATACAACCAAGCCAAACCCTTTATGTATTGATCATATATATAACTTGTTCTATCCATACATCTATTCCGTGTACCAAGGTGAGCTCTGAGATCCCCAATCCAACATGTTTAGGTGGCATAAAAATATCAAAACCCTAGATTCCCCAAAAAATCTAGTTTCCTCCAATTTCATCATATTTATTCAAAACTCAAGTTGACAATGATGTATAAATCAAGTTTACATCTTATACCCTGGTTATGATAATCCCCCAAATAATTCCGATAATTATTTGGATCCTCAAACTATTTAAATTCCTTTACTTGCCAAATCCTCAAAACCTTCTCTATAAAGGAAAGTTTGTTTTTCTCCAAATAACTTTGCCAACTCAATACACATTTGAGTACTAAATATCATACCCTATCTTCCAACCTCAAAAATAAATATTTTTGAGATTCTTTATTATTTCTTTTTGCCCTTTTTCCTAAATGGACGAAACATGAAATAATTGATTAAAAATAATTTTGCTTCCAACTAAATTCCAATAAATTAACCCAATGTGTGTTATGGTATTTAGAACCATTACACATCAAAAACTAACCTTTCCTAATGTAAAAATAGTAAATTAGCTTCTAAAAACTACTTCTGCACTTCTTGAATAAATGATCTTAAGTGGGCCAATAATATTTAGAAAAATCGCAAATAATTAATAGGGGTTATGCATTGACCCCATACACCCACCAGTACCTTTTCCCCATCTTGACAAATACAAATTTTCAACTTCCTTCAAGCCTCTTTTTGATCAATTTGTGAAATCAAATTAAAACATGACCTAAACAAACTCCAAACCCCATGCAATCTGGTTCAATACTCCACCACCGCACCCAACACACTCTCTGGTCGCAGTGGCACTATAGCACACCCCTCTCTTGCCATTAGTGCTTGGAAGGAGAGAGAGAGGGAATCAAAACATTATTGCCTACCTTGGGAATACAAGTCTAGGATAGTAGCCCCATTGTCCCTCTTACCTAAGCACAACCTCACAGAACACCTCCACACTCTCTCCACCGCCCCTGAGGCCCAACCCTCAAGCAGCATCGCTCCTCCATGCTCAAAATGGACCTAGTCTATCAAATACCTCCCCTATTGGTTTATAAGGCCAGAGGACTCTCCACCCACCCATGCTCCCTCATTTCTCTCCCTATCCACTAGGATACCTCCCCCACGAGCTCCCCTCACTCCCTTTGTCCTCCCTCGCCATGAAAGAAGGGAAATCTCTTCTCTCGGCCTTCTTCTAAAGGTCGAGCTTGTCATCGCGCCAGCCACTCCCTTCTCCCTTTCTAGGATCCTCAATTTAAACCATTTTATAAAGAGGATAAACCCTTGCCACTATCTCAGATGTTTTCCTCTTGCATACTAGTCAAAATCCTCAAATCTGGCAAATTAGCTATGGAATCTTTAACTAGATCCAATCTTTGGAACTTCCTCTAATGCAATATGTGTGCATTTTTGGAAATGTAGTTGAACCATCTTGTATTAAATCATTCGTAATATCAAATACCACTCTTTACCTTGGATAAACCATTCTGGTTCCCAATCATCCATTATGGTTTCGTAGTCAAGATAATAAGCTTTTCTACAAATCTTATCATCTTGCCTATTTTGGCAAAACCTCACATCTGTATGCCATATCCCCTTGACCAACTATTTGCATGGTTATGGTCTACTAACCATGGTCTATCAGCCCCTACTTCACTTCTTTCCATTGGAACCATGTGCTTCTTAAACCCTCATGGTTTAATAGGCATCATGACATATTTGTTATGGCAGCCTTATTTTCAACAAAGTTTGCCATCACTTGTAGAGCACCTCAAATACAACCAAGCCAAACCCTTTATGTATTGATCATATATATAACTTGTTCTATCCATACATCTATTCCCTGTACCAAGGTGAGCTCTGAGATCCCCAATCCAACCATGTTTAGGTGGCATAAAAATATCAAAACCCTAGATTCCCCAAAAAATCTAGTTTCCTCCAATTTCATCATATTTATTCAAAACTCAAGTTGACAATGATGTATAAATCAAGTTTACATCCTATACCCTGGTTATGATAATCCCCCAAATAATTCCGATAATTATTTGGATCCTCAAACTATTTAAATTCCTTTACTTGCCAAATCCTCAAAACCTTATCTATAAAGGAAAGTTTGTTTTTCTCCAAATAACTTTGCCAACTCAATACACATTTGAGTACTAAATATCATACCCTATCTTCCAAACTCAAAAATAAAGATTTTTGAGATTCTTTATTATTTCTTTTTGCCATTTTTCCTAAATGGACGAAACATGAAATAATTGATTAAAAATACTTTTGCTTCCAAATAAATTTCAATAAATTAACCCAATGTGTGTTATGGTATTTAGAACCATTACACATCAAAAACTCACCTTTCCTAATGTAAAAATAGTAAATTATCTTCTAAAAACTACTTCTGCACTTCTTAAATAAATGATCTTAAGTGGGCCAATAATATTTAGAAAAATCGCGAATAATTAATAGGGGTTATGCATTGACCCTATACACCCACCAGTACCTTTTCCCCATCTTGACAAATACAAATTTTCAACTTCCTTCACAAGCCTCTTTTTGATCAATTTGTGAAATCAAATTAAAACATGACCTAAACAAACTCCAAACCCCATCCAATCTGGTCCAATACTCCACCACCGCACCCAACACACTCTCTGGTCGCAATGGCACTATAACACACCCCTCTCTTGCCATTAGTGCTTGGAAGGATAGAGAGAGGGAATCAAAACATTATTGCCTACCTTGGGAATACAAGTCTAGGATAGTAGCCCCATTGTTCCTATTACCTAAGCACGACCTCAGAGAACACCTCCACAATCTCTCCACCGCCCCTGAGGCCCAACCCTCAAGCAGCACCGCTCCTCCATGCTCAAAATGGACCTAGTCTATCAAATACCTCCCCTCTTGGTTTATAAGGCCAGAGGACTCCACCCACCCATGCTCCCTCATTTCTCTCCCTGTCCACTAGGATACCTCCCCCATGAGCTCCCCTCACTCCCTTTGTCCTCCCTCGCCATGAAAGAAGGGAAATCTCTCCTCTCGGCCTTCTTCTAAAGGTCAAGCTTGTCGTCGCGCCAGCCACTCCCTCCTCCCTTTCTAGGATCCTCTAGGACCTCCATTCCCTAACCTAATATTCCTTTGCTCTCTTCTTTTCATAGGAACACATGAGTCGCCGCCACCGATGAAAAACTGAGGTGGAGATCCACCCACGAGCATACCTTCCCCAAGCTTATTCCTCCACGCCTAGCTTCTCGGCATGCCCCAAGAGCTCCTCCTGGACGTCCATGTATCCTCCTCTATGGCATGTAGATGCCTCGGTGCCGCCATTGAGCTTCGAGTCAACCCCTATGGTCTTCAACACGCGAGACACTGTCCCTCGTAGAACCGGGTACTGCTGCCCATCCCCGGACTAATCGTCATGCGCTGTGTCGACCTGCCTCCTCCCTGTCACCTTCCCGCCCACAGGTGAGCCTCCCTATCACCGCTTGCTTCGTCTAGGGTTCCCTCACCGGCGACCCTGTCGCGAGGTCGATGACGCGCGTGAGCCGTACAGATGTACTTGATACAACGGTTGCTAAACCCCCATACATCTTCACCCCGCCAGGGCCAATTGAATCGTGTCCCCTGCGAGCCTGCCTCGCTACCTGGGTCGGACCTGCCTCTGCGCGACCCAACACCATCCAGAATGAGCCTAGTGGCCCTCCCAGTCCCTTTTTCTTTTTGTTAGAAATTAGATCTATTCTGCCTGTTTAGTTTTATTCTAAACAAAAATATAAATGTCCTCCAAATATTTAGATAACATTTTTCACAGGTACCTGAGTCTCTACTCTAGCATGCAGACTTGGAACTAGAACGAAATACATTTCATATATTTTAAAGAAATTAAAATACCCACATGTATCCTTATTAGTATATAAATCCTCTAGGGAGTTTGGTAAATCCAAATGGAATAAATCCACTTTGTGCTATTAGGTATCTGTCATAGCTTGCTTGAAACCTTGACCCCGTGCCCATTTTCTTCCTG
This sequence comes from Avena atlantica, assembly GCA_910589765.1. Taxonomy (NCBI): domain Eukaryota; kingdom Viridiplantae; phylum Streptophyta; class Magnoliopsida; order Poales; family Poaceae; genus Avena; species Avena atlantica. The sequence goes on from OU342736.1 coordinate 19,097,715, forward strand.
GGTTTCCCCTAATAAAAATAACAAAATAGAGCGTTTCTTCGTTTATAAAATTCCCTAGCTAAAACCAAAAAAGGTTTTGAACTAATTCCAACTCCTTGCACACATAAATATCAACACATTTCAAACCCAGTAGTTCATAATTTTATAAGCCCCTGTTGAATTATGGTGAATTAAACTGTTCTATGCATGGTTTGTTCACTAATAAATCACCAAGATACTTCTGTGTACCCGAAAGGAGTGATTCCAATTTCTATAGAAAGGTACTTCAAATACCTAACATGTGTCATTGGAATTGTCTCAAAAACTTCTGCAGTTTAAACCTGGTGAAAAAGACAAATATCACCTAGAACTGACTTTGGGACTTTCCTAAGGGCATTCTGTTAATTATTTTAAGTTGATTCGAACTCCTCTTGAATCGGTCTATAAAATTCTACCAAATCATCAAAGGAAATAATTGTTGGAGCTTCAGAAGTTTTTCGACGAATTATCTCCTAAAAATAGAGTTTTATTCTCTAGAAAAGTCATTATAAATCACTGGAAATTGATAAAATAGTGAAACCACTTTTGTTGGTTTCATTTTATCAATACCTATATGATGGCATCATTTTTACACAATGTTATCATACATAACTTGGCCTTGTTCCAAAACCCCTTATCTAGGTAGTTTTGGACTTTAAACCCTAATAGAAAATCCACCAATGCAATGAAAGCACTTGCTTTGTATCCAAAACAAAAACCTCAACCTTTACTGATCTATAAAATTGTTTTGTCCATTGCTCGATGCATGTATCTATGCTTATATGCCTTGTATTGATTGGTGTATTGTTTGATTGCATGCATGCTCAATAACGGCGATAGTGGTGAATTATGTGATGCCGACAAGAAGGAAGCATCGGATTTATTTCTATTATCTTGTTATCGGTATTCTGGTATTCTAAAGAAGTCTAGGGAGACTATTTCCATATTGCTAATGATCAGGCAAGACACCTTCTTGCTCATGATCCTTGTCCTACTATTTTACGTATGCATGCTTTACCTACTGTTTATCGAAAAGACATTGTCTTATTATACGATGAGCTATATATGGTGGTGGCTTGGCTACTCCAAGTCATTACATGTTTGTACTACTAGTACAATACCTTGATGACACCTGCTCGTCCCTAGTATGATAGATGGTGCATAACACCATACACCTTTGGAGACCCTGTTTTTAGCCGAAGCAAAATTATGGGATGGGAAGACCCGGAAAAGTTTTATAAAAAGGTTTTATGGATAAACCTTGGTGAGGTTCTACCTACCAGGAGAAGTTTGAGAAAGGTAAAATATTTTTTTCTCACAAAATATGCTGAGAAGCAAATGGAGGAAAAAGGTTTACGAAAATGCACATATTTCTTTGTAGTTTTTCTAGAGCAATTAACCCGTGCAATCACATTACTCGGGAATGGGACAGGGCTAGGCTGGAAGTTTGTCTATTCTGGTATAGGTGCCTCACAACTACTACTGGGGATGTCGATCCCCGGAGGCTGGGCCTTCACCTGTAAAGTCCATGTGGGACATCGGCCTGGAGAAGGTACAAACTGTCTAAGGACGGCCAGACATTACTATGAGCCTCTCATTGAAAGCGCACACTTTGTGTAGTGAAAAAGGTGCTCCGGTTGGTTCATGGTATCCTACGTCCCGGTGTTGAGGGGAAACGACTCATAGGGTAGGCGCTTATACCAGAGTGGGCATTTCGAAGGTCTTGACCGGTTACTCGACCCACGGTCGGTGTAGATCAGGGAAGGGTACTCAGATGGTATGGGTAAAGTGTACAACCTCTGCAGAGTGTAAATATATTCGAATAGCCATGTCCTATGTCATGGACGGTTGGGAAGGTTGCTGTAGAGCAGTGCTGGTTTTTATTTCAAAAAGGAGTTTGGAAATGCAATGGCTTTGGAAATGTCTTGACCATGGGATGGTCAGAAAAGATATATGTTTTGACCATGGGATGGTCAGAAAGGAAGAAAAGAAGTTTGGTCATGGGATGACCGGAACGATGAAACAACTAGGTAACCACCAACCCCAGTGTTTTCTAAAATCTTTTCCAAAAGGTTTCCAAATGTTTTACAATAGTTTTCAACAAAGATATAGAGGTATGCTATATCTATAGCCATATTGCATATCCTTTATTATGGAGCCATCCTACCACAGCCATATTTCATATCCTTTATTATTGTTCTGTTAAGGCGGGTTGCGAGTACATTCAAACTACTCACCAACATTTTCCCTGGCTATTTACTTGTCCAGACTTTCAGAAGCACGAGGAACGATGGAGTTTGCTGACGTCTATGTGAGCTAGGCCATCTTCCCAGTCAGTCGCCTATAGGTTAAAGCTTGACATGGGCTCTGCAAATGAAGACTCCGCTATTGATGATTGTACTCGCCATAATGGCAATGATGTAAGTTTTTGTACTTGTTACTTTCTGGAGGTTGTAATGATACTTGTTGGTTATGCTCACGGCTCACTGATCATGGGAACATGAATTGCAGGCATAACGGGGATTCACGGACCGAAAATCCGGAGTCCGACAATGTTGGTCCAATATATATGTATGTAAACTTGGCTTGTGGCATCCA